>JAPMOQ010001262.1:23812-35825 GCA_026543055.1 Argiope trifasciata | reverse complement strand
TTTGATTCTATGATTCTATTAATATTTATATAGTCCATTTAAATATCAGTTTATGATTACCCAATATTTTGTTAACAGTGCAATAATTTTAAGAATGCATATTTGAAAATACGATTTGTTATCATTCTTGTATATGTTTTTAAAATGTTTAACTGATGTGAGATCTATCTATGGAGGTCAGAGTTTTATTTACTGGCAATTCTTGTAAGTAATTAAAATATCCTTAATATTTGGCTCATCTTTAAATCCGAAAAAGTGTTTCCGAGAAAATTAGATATTTATTCTATTAGCAGTTAACTAAGAACAAAAGCATTCATCACCTTTTATCCTTTACGTAATTTTCGATTTGTTCAAATTCATGTTACCTATTTAAAAGACTATTAATTATCGAAAATACTTTAGGAATGGCAAGTTGAAATCTTTTAATATATTCAGGTAGTTTTATTATATAAATCCTGAATAAACTAATTGTGGGCTGTTTCTTAGCACTTAAAGATTTGAAGAAATAATTAGCCAATTACGAAAAGAGCATCTTCCTCCAACATGGATTTAATATTTAAGGGCCATTAACAATTCATTACATCTGATTTTTATCAGGAATTGTTATTCATTTTATACATAATTATATTTTCTAAATGTTTTCATGCATTTTAAAATAGACTTTACATAGTCTCTCTCTTATTGAATATATAAATGTTTGTGTGTGTGCACTTTGTTGGTGTATCTGCATAAATAGTACTATCTAAGTGAATGATTTAGTAAGAAAAGTGAATTTTGAAAGGAATAAAAAACTAACTAATGAGATTTTCCTTTAATGAGTACTATATTTTAGGAATATTTGATTATATCAAATGCTAACATGCTTCTACAAGACCCTCTAATCACTACTCATTTTCCCAAGTTTTTGGAATGATATTAGCTCATTTTATTTATTTCTATTTTTTATTTTATATGATCCAATTACTTCTTTTGAAAACATTGTTTTAGAAATTATTAAAATTTCTTCAATATTTTATTTTATAAACATTTTATTCTGTATTTTAATTAAAGATATTATGTTTTGCTCAGAGGCTATGACTGTTAAATGCAGAATTTTGAGATGTCAAATTGTTTAACTTTTTCCTACTTCTTTCGGATCTTCGGTGAATATTTCGAAGGCAAATGATCCTCCTATTACATTATCGTTGATAGTTTATTAATCGAAACTTACGAAGAAATCGAAGAAATTGAAGCTTACAAGTCAAATTTTGATATGAAATGCGATCGTATTCTGCTTAATAACTGCAATTATAATCAGTGAGGGCAAAAATGGTGATCTCATTATAGTTTTTTTTTTCATTCGAAAATAAATTTTTCATGATTATTTTGGCATTTTTGCTTCATAGCTATTAGGAAATGCTAATTGGGATGAATTTGGGATCTTTAACTGTAACAGCAACCTTAATGGAAATTATTATTGATTCTTTCAGACATCACCAGCCTCGATACAACTCTTCCAATAGGAAGTCTGCATCATCATCTATAAGCTGTAGCAGAGTGCCATTATTTATACATCCACCAGGCTGGCATGAACCAACCACTGCCCATGGCAGTTTCACAGCCTAATTTTGTATTTGTCCTTTAGGTGGCAGTATAATCTGGTAAGACGAGGATGTTAAGTTATTTTAATGAATATATAAATAATAAGTATACTTATTAATAAATACATTATTTAAATTCAATTTCTAATCTATAAACAAATAAATATTATATCCAAATTGAATAGATTTTCATGGAACAAATTAAAAATATTAATTTTAATCTTATCTATCGATTTTTGTTTCAAAAAAGCAAAAGTGAATTAAATATTTCACCGTTAGTCATATTATTACATGAAAATGTATTACTCGAATAATGTACGTAATTGAATCAGTATTTGATCAGTTTTCTGAATCTGTTTTTTAATGTTCTATTTGAAAATTTTCATAATCATTAAGGATTTTTTTTAAAGTTCTAACTGTAACTAGATATTCCACATTTGATCCTTAACTATTAGGGATCTTATATTTAAGTATATGATTTGAAATAAAGAATCATGTCAGTACATTTTTATAGATAATCTGGATTATAATAATTTATTGAATAATAAATTCTTCACTGCTTAAGTATTTTGATTCTGAAGATTCATGTCTCTGTTACAACGGTTTTACCAGGTTTTTGAGATCTTGTCATACCTGATTCCCGATATTTTCGAAATATATACATATATATTTTTTTCCGCTAGGAAAAATGCTTCCAGGAGATATTTTGATCATCGTATCTCCTCAACGATAAGTTTTCCTAGAATAAAATGTTACTACATATGTATCTGAGTAATGCTGCCATCCGATTCCAAAATGGTAAGATAATATTTGAAATTCCCCGCTTAGGTTTTCATATATTTCTTTTGAAATTTTTATTTTTCATTCTATGATCGCGTGATAGAATCTTATTTCAGAAATATAAAATTTATTTAAATATATTTTTTACGTAGGTAAAACTAAAGTGAAAGATAAAATATTTCAAATAAATTTGGAAATCAGTAAAAATTTTTGCGAAAGCTCTTTAATTGAAATATGTTTTTCATATAACAATAAGAGATTTTTTACATGTATCAATCTTTTATATAAAATAATTTTTATGTGTTAATTTTCGGCATTCGAAAGAAAACTCAGGGAATTAATTTTTAAAAAAAGTGGTAACAAACTATAACTCTTATCGAATCGTTTTTCTTTTATTTTTAAAATTTAATTTTGCGTTTTTATAAATATTATAAAGAAATTAGATATCACGGCAGAGCAAAATACCTAAATAATATGAACAACAAATAACCCCTTACAATAAACATATTTTACGATTAAAAATTAAAAGTAGTCAAATTATTATTAAGAAAGTAAATAAAAAAATAAAAAAATAAAAAAAATATAAATTAAAATAATTTTCAAATAAGTATTAGAAAATGATACTTATTTGGCATCAGAGAGACACATTTATACAAAAAAATATGTTTTTAATGAACTGAACTTAAGGTGAAGTTGGGAAATAAACGCGTTGGTCATTTTCACCTGTCAAGATCAGACTCGAGAATGTGCTTACGTTTCCTCTTACATAGACAAGTCTGTCTTGGGGGAGAAAAAAGTATTTTATAATTTTCAGATCGAGGATTTTCGGGGTTCTCATAATTCTACCTGCCGAAAGATCATTACAGTATCTGAATTTATAATTGTTGGATGATTTTTCTAATAAAAGTTTATATTAAGATATTTACATGTACTATTAAATTATGTTAAGCTATGTGAGATTAAAGAGATATCTTTTGTCTTCTCTTTACGCTATAAATCTCTGAAAGTTGTAGTAATTTGAACATTTGAAAAAACCAGTATAAACACAGAAACTCAATGTTTCATCGTCAGCCAGGTATATGGTATTGATTTCACTTTTATTTTTTGTATGTATCCCTTCATTACATGTTATACAAATTTGTGGGAAGCAAAATCCAGTTTGTGGGATTGTTTTTGGAATAGCACTAATATTTGGGTGCATTCTTAAAACTTCTTAAGAAAATAAATAAAAGTATTTAAAGATTTAAAAATAGTGTCGATTTGTTTTCTTCCTTCCACCACATTCTTTATTGAAGTGTTTTTCGCACGTTTATTTCAAAATTTTTGATTTAAGAGAAGATATTTTATAATTTTAAATGTTAAAAAAATCCCATTTTGATTAGTAAATCAGTACTTATTATTCAATATGAAAATAAGAGTGGAGATATGAGTCTTTCATGAGTTAATTAATTAACGCCATTAATATAGCAAGTAATCTTTTTGTAGCAACAAGCAAACAACATACATGATTGATGAATTATAATTTATTCAATGTTATTTGAATATTGGAAACTCTTTAAATTCGAGCAAAATTCTATAAACATATTACTTGGCAATTCATAACCTCTTTTAAACAAGATTAAACATTATTTATTCTCCTGAGACTCTTGACAAATTTTATATTATATTGGAATGCATTAGGAATAATTTATATCTTGATAAATTAATACTGTAATCATTTTATATTAGCTCATTTTTTTATGAAAAATCAAATCCATTGACATAAAAAATTAAGCGACACTTAAATGCAATATATTATCAGTTTTTATCAGTGGCTTAGCAAGTGTGATTGACTCCGAGAACCAGGTGATTTTTTTATCATTTCTTATATTTTATTTCCAAAAATTCTGTAAAAACAGTTCTGCGTGATTTTCCTTGAGTGATTTAGGATTCAACTTGAAGAATCAATGACTCATTTCTAGACTCTGATTAAATATCATAAAAATATTTCAAAGAAAAGTGTAACAAAATTATATTAAATTTAGCCACATTTTAATGTATCATATTTCTCTTTCGATCAATTTTTATTCCTTTTAAATGGTCAAAGGTTCGAAAGAAAGAGCATAAATTTCATATAAAATCGTCTTCCTTCTGTATTATACTATTACTTACAGCTTAAGAGTTTAAAATTAGTATTTCAATAAATGTATAAAATGTTCCTGGTTACCTTATTCTAGAATTTATTGGAAATTTCAAAGTAAAAGCCATTATTATCTTTAATAAATCTGATTTTTTATTACTTTTATAATATCAAATAAAATTTTCTTTCTCAAGAGAGCCGCATATAAATAGTGCTATTAAAATTCCTCCACAAAATGTAAGATGAAGAAGTTACCACGAATGATTATATGACCTTTATAGAAATCCATATATTATATGGCATCTATATATATTTATGTGAACTTTATATAACCTTTATAATATTTATATGACCTCTATATTAACCTTTATGAGATTCATATGGCAACTATATAAGCCATAATATTTTCTCTCCCATATACACTATTTGGACAAAGCCAGCTATATGGTTTTTTATTCTCATTCTACGTGAGAAAAAATAATTGAAAATGTGCTGAATAACATAGTAATTAAAACATGCTAAAATTAATGCTGAATTTTAACGATTTTTCTTTAGTTTAATGGATATAAGGAATTAAGCTCTGAAAAAATAAAAATTACTAATTCAATGAAACATGCAAATTATTTTTCCTCCCGCATTATAACATGAAATTAAAGAAATTTCACATTATCTGGAAATAATGTAAATAATTATATTAATAATTGATTAAATAATCAAAAAATAAAAATGAAGATACAAAATGATATTTGTGGTGTATTTTTTTAATAATTATTTTATTAATTGAAAGTATCGAAAATTTAGCTTTTAACATTTTTAGCGTTCTTGGAAACACGATTGGCATGTTATAATCTCTTGACCAAATAAGCTAAAAGGATAAAATAACATTAATTTATTTAAAATATGCTTCTTAGTTACATACTTTAATAAACTCTTTATTATAAAGGAATGATATGGTGGAATTTGTTTTAATTCCAAAACTTTTCCATAAGAGTTATGAAACATTTTTATATTACCTAACAATTTCAAATCCTTTGAAGGTAAAACTATATTCCTTCTTTAATATTGTTATATAAAACTTATCTACTAAACTTAATATTCTCTTTAAAATAGTTTTCCTAAACTATTACCACTGAATTGATACAGAAAAAATACTGAAAAAGTTTGACATTTTTGCAACCATATCTATTATGTTAGTCTTTTTACTACACCTAACTTACTATAAAGTTAGTCTAAAAATACAGTTAACGCGTCTTTCACAGCCAATTTTTCTATAAAAAAATATTTTTGTATACAATTTAATGCTGAATTCAGTCTTCAAGTCAACAATGTTATATCATGTGAAGAAAATATCAAATTTGTTTATTGTAAAAGCTGTCTGGAAAAGATTTCTAAAGGACCGTTCATTTTTGTTGAAAAGTGCGAAGTCTGGAAAAATGTATGTATTAAAAATTTCAGTTTCCTCAGTTATATTATTTTCAAGACGCTTTACTATGAAAGTGATAGTATACACATTAAATTAAGTAAAAAGTGTGAATTCAAACATAAAATTTAAATTTTATAAAATGTTTGTTGCATAAAATTATCTTCACCAAACCAGAGACAAAAAATAAAATCATGACACTATATTAAAGTTTGCTTAAAGTTGTTAAAAACACTTTAAAGTAGAAAACCGACATTTGAGAATTTTTCTGAAATTTATGAAAATTCTCCTGTCATTCTAAAGTCTGTATGTTGCATGAGCATACAAGGAACTAAAAACGTTAAAATAGTTTAAGTTAAGGATGTGGGTTTTCTATTTTATGATATAATTAAATCAAACATTGTAATGAATGCATCAATGCTTGATGAAATATAACAATTACAAATTAAATAACTACAATATTAATATAACTTTTATATTTTTATGACATACTTTAAAATAATTTTTTGATTTTAACTTACTGAAATAATTTTTCTATGTTATATTCCTAAAACAATTTATCTATGTTATCTTACTGAAAAAAATCCCTCGATCCCTACCTTCCTGAAAATATTTCACGGTGTTACCTTGTAAATACTTTGTGGATGGCATCGTCTCAATGATAATTAGGATCTGCAATTGATAATGAACTTTAATTAGAATTTGTGGAACTGAAGACATAAAATATTTTTTCCTGGGACCAAATTCTTCAATGGGAAAATAATAATTAGAACAAATTTAAGAAAGAAGGGCTGCTTGAAAATAAACCATTCGATTACAAATTAAGATTGAATAAAGACTGAAAACCATCTTTGAAATTTCTGCAAAAGTGAAACTAAAACAAATTTAAAACTAACGTGTTATACTTTCGGGAAATGGATTAAATCCTATTGTATTGCATGTTTTGCAAAATATGAAAGTTAATAAGATTGAATACTGAATAGGAATATTAATTACAGCAAATCCGTAAATAACATATTTAATCAATTTTAATCAAACAAACTGAGAAATAATTTTTAAATTTATATGGTATAATTAGAATAATATATAATTTATATATAAAGAAAGTATTTAAAATTATTATGAAGACATGTCTACGAGTAATGGTGTTATATTCTTTTTAAAATAGTAATATGAAAATTTAATGTAATCAAATTATAAAAAAAGCTAGACAAGGTATTTTCCCAACTATCCAACTAGATAAAAAAAAGTTCAAAAAAGTAATTATTACAAGGGATATTTTGATTAACAAATAAAATATTTTTGTTCCCACGATATTACCAAGGACACAAAATAAAATGTAATACATGTTCATATACATGTGGTTCATAAATATGATTTAGTATTAAGTATGTTGCTCTATAAACCAGAAAACGATTTTTAATGGTCTATTAAAAATTAGCAACCTTTAGCAGCCGGTTTCTCCATTAATCTTTCGCTTCCTAATCAGTTGCTGTAATAACAATTAAATAATGTAATAATAATATACATTTAAAATTAAAAATAATCTTAGTTTTAATCCACTTATAAATAATTTTTCCTTGATTTTAAAAATATGATATTCGTGCTTTTCCAATATTAAATATAAAATCTTGTCGAGAATCAAAAAATATTTTTGAATTCGAAGAAAAAACCAAAATGAAATGAACTCGTTGTTAATGCTATCACGTTTTGTTATAAGGATAAAAAATAGAGAAATACAGGAACAAAACATTTCGATGGCAGACATTTGCAATAGTATAAATAAATCATAAATCTTTACTACTAATAAAAGCTATTATGTGTTCATATGCGTCTCTTTCTACGTAAAGTATCTATTGTAGCAATAGTTACCAAATTCTGCAAAACATAATTGTATTTAAATATTTTTGGAATTGTATTTGAAAATTAATTGGAATTCGATATTTGCTGTTCAATATTTTGCCATTTCTGAACTACAGAATAAAAATAAGTTTTCCTTTATGATTATGATTGTCTTAATTCTTTATGATGCAAAAAAAACCCTAACAATTGCCGTATTATTTAACAATTGAAACTCAATATTTAAAGAACAGATAAAAATACAGCATTTTATTGCTAAGAAGCTAGGTAATAAGTTAACTATCATTTTTTGAACTAAAGAAAATTTGATAAGGCTCTAAAGCTAAAATGTTCTTATTTAATACCTCTTTCCACCCAAAACAAACATCATGTTTCCAAAACATTGAATTCAATAGGTATTACTCCAATCAATTTTATGCATTATTTCAAAAGATGAATTTATAGATTCAAATAAAAAAAATTGGCATTGGCGCAAAAAAAAATCTCTTCAAATTTAATCTCAACACTAAAGATACGATTTTATATCAGGATTTAATAAAAAGACTACTAATAATAGTAAACATAGTTGTTTACTATTATCTCTGGGTGTCCAAAAGTCAATTAAAATGTTCCTATCAAATTCTGTAAAACATTTTTTTTTTTATTTGAATATTTTGCATTTTCTGAATTACAGTATTTAAAAAAAATATATTCCTTTAAGTATTCGCTTTAAATATATTCCTTTATTAAAAAATGTATTCCTCAAAAATCTTTTTAAGTTTTTCATATTACTTAAAAATCGAAACACAAAATTTAAAGAACATATATAACATGTTTAACTTATATAACATACATAACATTTTTAACTTATATAACATATATAACATTTTTAAATTAGTAGACAATGTAATATTTTATTTAAATTATCAGTCACGTTTTGAATTAAAAAATATTTTGATAGTTTCTCATTATAAAATAGTTCTATTTTATTCTGTATTTTACTTTCCCTAGAAAAAAAATCACTCACTTTTCAAAAACACTGTGCTCAATAGATATTAAGTCAATAAATTTTATGCTAACATTCAAAAGTATAAGAATGTTTTGACGTTTTCAAACACAAATAACTCCAAACTTAGTCACACCCTAGAGATACGATTTTATGCGAGGATTTAACAAAAATAATATCAGTTTACGGAAATACTTTCTAAAAGAACCATTTCTTTCAAGACGCTTAGCCATACCGTCACAACGTGTTTTGCCTCTTGATCGCCTTTGAAATTTTGGCACCGAAAGATCCAGACGGCGAAGAAGCTCTTGAAAATTGCTGGGTTGAAGTTTGGTTCTTGAATATTTATGCTCACATCATCTGCCACCACTGAAGTTTTTAGTTTTTTTTACCTTTTCACTTCGGTTGAAAGCCTCCACATTTGTCCTACATTCCTAAAATCTTTTGCACTGTTTTCTCGCTTTTTGTTCCATTGCTGAATTTCATTCCCACATTACAGGACATTGATTTGTAAATTATCAAATAAATAATTTAATAATAATAAAATATTTCTGAGATTTAAATAGTAATTTATGAAGTACTGCTTAAAAGAAAAATTACTACAAATTGTTTGTATATATAAATATAATAGAAAAGAAAACTATTAAAAAACTAAAAATCTAAAAGATTGATATATTAAGATTTCAGACATTTCAAAGCAATAATTATTTATTTTAAAATCATTTAAAAGCAAAACTAATAAAGTTAAAGATGCAAATTTTTAATTTTCTAAAAACCAAAAATATTTTTTTCTTCGATTATATTCATCTATAGTTTTACTTTAAATTGTTTATGTTATCATTTAATTTCTTATTGATAGTAATTAGTTTTTTCGTAAAGATTAACTGAATTTCTAAAGAAGAAATTTAAAATAGTTCTCAATAGTATGCTTTGTTACTTCAAAAAACTCCAAATCATTTCCATTACTTCATATCTTTGTTCTCGATAATTTCTTCTATAGCTAAACACTAAATAAATTAACTATTTATTTTATTGCCAAATAACATAATGATGCTAAAGTAAAGTTACATTTAATGGCGTAGTGTTTTTCGGAGAATAGGCTATTTTTAAAGAAAAAATTTTGGAAAAATTTCCGAGAAACAGGCCGCGTTACTTCCCAAAAATATCCATATAGTTTTCATTACTTTATATGTTAGATCGCATCGATTTCTCTTACATTTGAAAACTAAAGATATTTTCTTTTTATTATATCGTTAGGTTACATGACGATAAAAAGTAAAGATAAAAAAAAATTATCACAGATACAAAATTACGAAAAAATGTAGGACATATTTTCGAATTTGATAGGTATTTAGATAAGACATTTACTTGATTTCTCACTCCCTAAGATATGGGAGCCCAATGCTCCACCAACCTATCCCGGTCGTCAATCTGAAAAGTTTAGTTCACCATAAAGAAAATGAGTGAAATATTTGTTCGTTAAAAAACATTATTTTAACCATAAAATAAATATATTTCAATACAAAATACACCTAAAATTTTTCTTAAGAATTAAAAAATGAACTGAGTGCTTAAGGAAATTTAATGAACAGTATCACATTTTTGAATCAATTTAAAAAGGAAAAATGTTAAATCTAACAATAAAAAATTTTGTTGCAATACACATAAACTATATGTGCAATACATATGATCTATATATATATTTATATATATATATATATATATATGTGTACATCCTTGTCAACGTCTCGTGATCTTTGATTTTCTTGGATCACACTAGATATTTAAAAAAATTCAAATAAAGTAATGAATTTCATTTCTTAAAAATTCAGTAAATGTTAATTCACATACATCAGTTTTCAAACATGTAACTAAATGCAAAGAAAATTTGTACGTTTTCTGAATATCTGACTCATATGCTCATAAAAAGAAAATACTCCTCACCAACGTACTGAATCATACGGGAATTAATTAAAGGAATTTATTCTATCTCTTTTATTCTATTCTCTACTGTCTATTATTTTTTATTTCACCGAGCTTTCACCACAATTGCTAATCCGAAGTCTAAGAAACGGATACTTTATTTTTGAAAGAGTTCCAACTTGAAAATCAATGAATAGTTGAATGGTTACCACAAAAATTGAAATTATGTTCACTTTCGCATCCATAAAAGCAATTCGTTGCCAGCTTCCATTATCAAACAAAAACACGCGGATGCCTTGCAAATTCCTAAGACATAAATCATTTCTACTGTCATGGACTCAAAGTACAATTCTTTAACTTGGAATCAAAATGAAAAGTTGTTGAAAATAGAAATTTTGGATTAAGTGCATTTAAAAATGTGGTGAGAGATTAAACAAAGGTGTATTACGATGCGTGAAGCATTTCCTTTCCTTTAACTTCTTGTCCTTCCGTTTGATAGAATCGTCTTTTTTTTCAATTTTTTAACTTTCTTTTTATACATTATGGATAAAAATAATGCAAAATATGATCTTGGCATGAAATAAGGTTGGAAAATAAATTCCATGTTTTCCTTTTCGAGAAACAAGCATGGAAATAGAAAGTAAGATGACCAAATCATTTCGCTTCCATTCAAACCATTTTAAATATATCATGCGTTTGGCCTAACTAATTCAGAATATTTTTTCCCCTTTACAAATAGTCACGTTGTCATAATTTTGAAGTATATGATACAATAGTTCAGTTAAAATTCAGTTTCAGAGCAAAATTCAAGAATTTTTTGCAACTTATTTATGTTAGGGTACTTGTTTCTCGTTTATTTCTAAATGTTGCATTTGAGCTAATTTGGTTTGTTAGGAATAGTTCTATTAAAAGTACTTTATTTCAAACTTATTGTTACTTTTAGTTTCAATCTACTGACCTGGCTATTTTCTTAATACTCAGTTTCAATCATACTTTAATGTGTCTTACTTCATCAAATTAGAAAATGGAGGCTATGTTCAATAATTGACCATTATTATCAGTGCTGAATTATGAAGTAAAAAAAAAAATAATAATTGTAAGCTTAACAATATTACAACTTTCATTTTCAACAATCAACAATTTTCATTTATTTAAAACAATGAAATATATTGTTGTTAAATGATGTTAACATGTTTTTACTAATTAAAAATTCACATTCAATCAGGCTATGAAAATTTTGTTAATAATGGAAGTATATTACATAAAGATATTAAAATAGTAATTAAAAATATTTTCGAGCTTTAATATTTTGAGAAATTATAGCGAAAAATCAATTTCTTCTTCAA
>JAPMOQ010001262.1:0-23412 GCA_026543055.1 Argiope trifasciata | reverse complement strand
AATTTTAGAATTACAAAGTTATTAAATATTTTGAAGAGTGAAATGTAAGTACTTAATATATAGAGAAAGCTGGATGACATTAAAATACGTCTGATTAAATAAAACATAACGGGAAATCGGATAATTAAAATATACTTAAACATTTTTTAATCAACGATGAATAGTAAAAACGAGATTGTTTCTGTAATTTTAGCATTTAAATAACTATTAATAATATTTTCTATAAATATTAGTTTGGTCTAGGCACAAAACATCCACTGCTTCATACAGATTATTTTGACATAAAAATAATTGTATTTATTCAATTTTTATGGAGTTCTGAATGTTTGAATAGAGTAACATAGTGGAAAAATTTCACTTTCCTAAAATGAGTTTTTAAACAACCGAAATTAGAGCTTTAGTGGAAAAACCCCAAGAAAAATATTTCTAATGTTTCGAATATTGACATAATCGTGGTATCATTAGAAAGCTAAAGGATCAGATAACATTTTGAAGCAATAAAAAATATTAGATATTTTGAGGGAATTTCGGATTATCAAGTGTTGACGTACACCTTAAAAAATTTACAGATACATTTTTATTGTACTAAAAAGTAGATTTTCGAATATAATACATTTACTGCATACGATGGTGACCTACAAAGGGAGGAAATATTATTTAAGCATCAATCTCCAAATAGTAATTACATTTCGAAAATTTGTAATCTTGCGACCACATCAAAAATTCACAATTTTATAACTAATTAAAATTTTGTGACATAATTGAGTAAACTCATTATCAACATTTCATCTCTACAAATAACGAAACAAATCAAACGGTATCAACATATGCAAAGTATATACATATGTATATCAATATATGTGCAAAAATATATTTCCTTAGAGCTTATATAAAGAAAAATATTTGATTTGTATCCAATTCATAAAGAGAAGAATTGTTATTTTTTATATATGAAAAGAAACGATGTATAAGGGCAATAAAAGGAATTGTTGATATGTAAAGAACATTCGGCTGAACAATTCTGCCCTTCATATGCTATCGTTTGCAGAATGAATGTAAGTATTTGAAAAGAAAAAGAAATGTGTTATCATTATGATATATCTAGTTGTGGCGCTCTACGTGTTTCCACAAAAGGCATAGCAGACTCCAAACTATTTATCTCCCACCAAAGTTTGGCTTCAAAACCATTCTACACTACTTTACCGATTTCAGATTTCTATTTGAAACTAGGTTTCTTTTCCTTCTTTTTTGATTTGCTTTTATGTACGTTCTGTGGCCGAAATTCTGAGAAATCGCTCACTAAAGTCATCGAGTCGAATTTTATTTCCAACCATAACTTTTTGTGGACTCCTGTGGTCACCAATAAATGGCTCGGGAACTGCTTTTATATCTTTCTGGCTGGATCTGAAGAAATATTTCACAGTATTTGCCTCTAGTCCAAGTTAAGTAAAGTCAGCATGGTGTGATATATCTTGCAGAGTTCAGGTATCTCTACTTTCTATTCCTTTTTTATCGATGGCTGCAAAGGATGAATATTTAGAAGATGGGATTGTATCAGTAACTGCATTTTTCTTCCAGTGTGCACGTGAGGTGCGAGATTTATTGTCCTGAGAAATAAATAAATAAATATATCATTTCGCTCATTATTCACTTATATTTGAAAGATGCACTTTAAAGGAATTGCTACATTTTTTAATTCCCTTAAAACCTCCGTTTCGTTTAATAGAATATTGATATTTGAAGCAAATATTTTTATTTTTTCATTTACTTAGTATAAAGTATAATAATCAACAACACAATTTCGAATTCAATATTTTGACGAATCTCCAAATTTTAGGCCTTCTTGAGTTGGAAAAGGCATTCCTGTTTCAATGAAAGATAACTCAAAAATGACTTTGAACTAGTGGAATGATATCTGGTATGCGGTATTTGCACCAAACTTTCAGATTTCTATTAAATTTTGATTACAGTCTATTCAAAGGATGTCCGCATGTCTAGCTGGTAGAATATATCTCATACGATAATTGCAAACTGAACATAGCTAGATAGATAAAATTTAATTTACAGACTTAATGTATTTACAGACATATCTATAATGTTGATTCACCTGAAGATACTACGGGTTGATTGTCTGTCGGTATATTTTTTTCAGAAATTAATGAATACGATTATTCGAAAACATAAAGGCTTAAACATATAAAATTTGTAGTAGGATTTTGAAAATGCAAGTGTAATTATGTGTCAAATTTTTGTTTAAACCAATTGAGAAAAATATGTTTAAAACATTAATTTGATTCTTAGAAATAACTAATTCAGGCCAGGGATTATTACCTGCAACTCTCCCCAACAGTCCAAACCAAAAAATGGGAATGACTAGAAACATCTTTTGTGATAGAAAACTTCTTAAGCCCTTACCTCTTACAAGAAACTTATAGCTCATTCCAGTTGTAGCGCACGTGGATTTGGCATAATGACACGGGTTTCTGGTGGTTATTCGGTTCTTGATGTCATGAGGAGTCTCTTCAAAAAGGGATAAAAAGTTTAGCATCTTGAGGCTTGAACGTAAATCTCCCTTGGAGACACGATTTTAAATGTCGGTATTCAAATTTGTTTTTCCACACATGGAATTGATCAGACATAATGATTATTCTAATGAAAAAATTTCCAAATAGGGAGGTCCGGATGTAATTAACTCTGTGAGGAAAAAGGAGGCTCGTTACATCTCAATGCCAATTACCATGTGAGGGAAAACGGGAGACATTCCACACCAAAGAAACGTTTACTTGTATTCATATGAATTAATTGCTATTATGTGATTAATCCTCACTTTTATTTTCTTGAAGTTTATTGGTTCAAATACTTTCTAGGTGTTATTTGAATTACTTTGGGATTTTAACCTCATATAATACATGCAAAATTAGATAAAGCATTTAGCTCATTTTCCTACTGTACAAGATTTCATTATTTATCAAGTGTAACTTACTAGAAATTATTCTTGGATATTAATGAATTTAAAAAAATAAATTGATTAATTATTAATTATTTGTTCAGCAATAATTTATTAAAATGACCAATATATTAACTTTGTGTTGCAAATGTCTTGAAAGATAGGATTTCCTTTTCTAAGTTTTCCATTTTTAAATTCGGCAATTCTTCATTTCTTAATTTATTGCAATGATCTTTTTTATTAGACGATTTCATAATTGCAATAATGATAATACCATGTTTTGATGGGCAGAGATTCGTAATTTCTCCATTTAATTATTTAAAAATATTTTATGGTTCAAACTTTTAGTTTGAAACCATAAACTCTTACTTGACTGTCCAATTACACTTGATGCACCGGTAAATGTTCTAGATTTCCTTTTTTAACAAATTAAGATCTTAAAAAAATTAAATAATCATTCTACATTTACTACCCTAACTAAATGTAAAGTCGTATGCCATAATTCGAAACAACTTTGATGTACTTTTCTCATAATTATGCTGTGATGGTACTAACGAGTTCAGTGGTTTTGACTGGCTCTTGTATATTCTTCTCTAAATCGAAGAAGACCCCACTTCTGTTTTTTGTCCTTTTTCCTATGTTTTATTTCACCCTTTCAAAGTCATTATGTGGGTCAATCAAAGAAATCACTAACTAAAATCATTGAACCAAATTTCATTTATGATCATACTTTTGTGTTGGTCTCAATGTTTCGCTATAAATGATTAAAAAAGTGTTTTTTTTATTTCTTTGGGGTAAAAAAGTGTTGCATACTATTTTCTCTATTTTATCTAATATTTAGTCAGCTTTCTATAATTTTCTGCACATCGGATATAGTTTTGTGATCAAGTAATGAAGTATTTAATTGGAAAATATTATTGAACGGGATTTTTCTGTGTCAGTGTTTGTTTTCGCGTAGTTTAGTTTACCTTTTGGAGAAAAAAATATAATTTATATTTAATAATATTTGAGATCTGCGTTCGAGCCATTTAGGATTTTCACACAATCTAATTAAGTGCTTTAAAAAAGGGTGTTGATTATTGGAGGATCTTTTAATTTTTTAATGCCTAAATGTAAGCAAAATAACAATTATTGACCAATCAACTCCAACATCAAATTTTATTTTAAATAAAATTGAAATGTTAAAAATGCCTTAAAATTTCTTGAATGCAATCTTATTGTTGCATATAGCATCATTTGAAAATACTTTATTTTGTTTTTGTTGGATTGCAGAAATTCAAATCGTTTGATCAACTAAGTTTTTCAAAACGAAAATTATTTTAATCATAAATTCTGAAAGCATAGTGAAACAATACCCTTTTTTTAGTGTTCTATCCGAAAATCTTTATATACGGTCGTTCAGTAAGTTTTGCAAAAAGTTTTCTTCTTATAATATTTAGCTTGACAATGATTGCTAAAAACTAAAAGAACTATCTTTGAAGAGAATTCATTCATATTTTGAAACAATTAAGAAATTCAATGTTGAATGTAAATTCAATGTAATTATGCATTGCATTGAGTAAAGTATCTCAACTACATACAAGGGCATTCAAATTATCTCATTGAAATTATGCATTGCTATTCATTTAGAGCTTTTGATTCTATTTTTTTTTGTTTTACCAATTTATGACTTTTGTATCGCTTTTAAATTTTTTTTTATAATTTTTCTATGTGTTCCTGAATTTCTCCGTATCATCCAGGATTACTTCCACTTGAATTTATAACTAAGAGAACCAAATTGAAATAATTATACCACAAAATAGGCAAGGAATAAAAAAATGGAATCTTCTTTCAGATTTTACTACTTTTTTTTTGATAAAAGCTGAACTAACTGGATTCAAATCTTTCCCTCACTCATTCTGTAAATATTCTTTTATAATACATACACATCATGAATTTCACCTTTACTACGATTTCAGCTAGCAACAGCTCAGCTATTTGCAAGATATTTTACATGCTGTCTTGCTTATGAGAAAGTCGATTGATTTATATACTTGATTAATTTTAGTTAAATATTAATCATATATACTGTAAATTACAAAAATTAAGTAAAAAAAAGTGCAAAATATTATGTAATAGAATAACATTTTCAGGGTGATTAAACTTAAAAGTACAACATTTTAATTTTAATACAGTGCCCGTACCGAAAAATTCCCATTGAGTAAACTGTGTCCTATCTTTTAATAAAGTCATGCACAAAATTTCAGCAATTTATAACAAAAAGTCTCTAAAATGTAAAACTACATAAATGTCGAATTAAACCACTTATCCATCTCTGGATATAAAGTCGCAAAAAGGAAAAATAATATCGGATGTTCCTGTTTCAGGGTTCGTACCCAAATTAACAAACAAAGTAATGGCTGAATGAACAAATAATAATATTTCTACTCATTGGTTTAAAAGTATTAAAAATTTGAGGAAATAACAACATGACTTAAAGATTACAAAAATTCAAAAGAAAGATCCCTTAAAGGAAAGATTACATAAGGTAAAGGTGCTTAAAGGACATATCACGTAAGATAAAATTAGTTAAAGGAAAGATCACATAAGTTTCGTTACCAGTTCATAGACTATGCTATGCTAAGTTATATTCTGTGGTTAATGAAATAAAATTTTAAATATTGTTAAGAAACATTTATTTTAAAATCATTATTTAGAAGTAAAGATATGAAGAATATTTTATTTCCTTATGATGCATTTCTGCACATATCTTTGAGAATTTTAATGATAAAATTCTGAAATTTTGTATATGACATTACGAAAGGATATGACTCATTTTACTGATTGAGATATTTTTAATACGATGCCCCCATAAAAATTATAGATTTTGTATTTTTAATCGATTTCATAACATTTTGCAACTTTTTTTTTATTTTGAAATTTACAATATATGTGGGTTAAGGGGTCGTGATTGCCGAGAAATAATAAGTCCAAATGATATTTTAAAATTTAATGCATGACAATGAAAGGTTAATGGCGAACAAATGATGATGATTAATTTACAGGATCGAAAGGATAATCAAGTTCGTCTTTTAACATGCAAGTTCGTCCTTTAGAAATACGACGTAATTTCTTCTTCGTCTTTTTTCATGCGTTTTCGATTATTTTAGTACGTCGCAATCACCTTGTCCAGACATGAACTGAACTTTGATCACGTTTTCTGCAACAGAAGGCTGCTTATTGGCAGGAAGTGAGGTCACGGGTGTCTCTCAGTTGTGGGAAGTGTAGTCACAGACGTCTCTCAATGGCGGGAAGTGGGAATCTGGTGTAATCTTTCATATATACCACATATATGTCTATAATCAATACTTAAGAATTAAAAGCCGTGGTCTAAGTTTTTAAGACACCCTGTATATTTGTTTATTTTTAACATTATTTTACAATAATGGAATCAGCACTTATTAATCACCGTCATTAAGTGCAATACGGGACATGGTTCGTTATAATAAGAAATAATATTTGTGTTAGTTCAAAATATTATTAACACATCCTTGTTGAAAACTTCAGAAACACAAACAGAATTGTTATTCAAATTCTTCAGTGTACTTATAATTACTTCAATTTTCTTTTAAAAGACTTTTTTATTGTTAAATTACTAATTATATCAGTTAAAATATTAAACCTTAGAATCAACATTCTTTCAATATTCTGTAAAGGGACATTGTGTTTGATATGAAAGAGATTTTTTACAAAGTTGCTTCAAGTTTGTTATTGTAAGCAGTTCTTGATGTAGGATAATTAGTTAGAGTGCAAACTTAAGCAAATGATTCTGTATCGCAAGACACTTTACAAGACTTAAAGTAATTTTATCATATGACTACGTGTACTTCCTAAAATCCATTAAATTAATTTGCATAAATATCAATTAGGAGAATAGAGTTTTCTGAACTTAAAAGAACCTTTAAGAAATGAGAGGTTTCTATCGATTCTTTCTTGGTTAGCCCATTTATAATATATTTTTCTAGATGCCAGAAAAAAATTATTATCATGTGAGAACATGATATTGTTTTCAATTGAACTTTTTGGACATACCAAATGTGAATGCTGTAAATTCGCTAGTTATCTTTTTTTTATTTATTTTGGAGTCGGCTTTTATAGTGCAGCTTTTGAAATATGCATTGACTCCTAATGTAGTTTTAGTTTGGAGACGGCTTTAACAGAGTACATTTACAAATATCTATCGTGTGATAATATAATTTTGGAATCGGATTTCACTGCATTGCTTTTGAATTATTTATATAGCCGTTGTAGTATTTTCCTTGGAATTAATAGTATTATTGGCTAACTCACGCAACGATTTTTTAAATGAACAGGATAAGTTAAAATATTGTCTGTTTACTCGATAAAGATTGTTGTTTCGGGGAAAATTTCCACTGATCAAAATAGAGCTATTAAAAATAATGCAGAAGTTTGCCGAATTTGACATTTTATCGCCATTTAAAGTTCCAATTTTATTTCCAAACTATGAATTCTTGGAATTCTTACGAAATATCTAAATTAATTTAAATCATTAATCAGTGTGAAACAATCACTAGATTATCAGATTACGCATGCATAAATATTTTGGAAAACGAAGCCTTTTTTTCTAAATTAAAGTTTGCCAAGCTCATTTTTTATTTATTTATCTTTTATAATTATTTTCTTCTGCATATGAAGGTTTCAACTAAGAACAATAATAAATTTCTATTTACAAATATTTTTCCTTCTCGCATATTGAAACTTAATTAGTCCATTATATATGCAATATTTGAAAGAAGTTTTACAGATACATTTGAATTTTTGTAAAGACGAAATATTTCTTGAATACTGTCGCTATTAGTAAGCAAAAAAAGCGTACGCATCGCCATATGAAGAAATGACGGATCTTAATTTTCAGTTCTATTATCATAAAAGCAAGATATAATGGTATGACATAAAATACTAAAGTTCAAACCACACATTTTTAATTATATAAAATACAAAATAATTTTAAAAAATTTAACGCAGTTTTTCATTAATTCGACAGAAAATAAAATGAATAAAAATGTGATAGCTCTATAACCATTACTTTTGATTAAAAAGTAAAAATATTAATGAGTATTCCAAAATATCATTGAAAGCAAAATTATTTTCCTATTCATTACCCTGAATTTTAATATATTAGAAATTGCGATGCAATTTGAATATCAAAGTAGTTGATAAGATTCCTGCAAATTAATTAATAAATGCAGCTAGCAGCATAGACTCTTACGCTATTAATCTAAATTTGTAGCTTTAAATTCTTCAGATTAAAAATGTTTCGTATTACTTAGTGCAATTTTCTGTAAATACAATGTTTGTTTAACATTAATTTAGAAAATGAATTAATTAAGGTTTTTGAAATATGCCATCGAATTTTATAAACTTCATTTTGAGGCTTTGGATTAAATAATTGCATTATATAAACTTTTAAAGTACTTTTATACAAAATTAAAGTTTAATTAGTCTTTTAGGTGTAAATCATATAATGTATTATACATAGAAATAGCGAATGTGTTTTATACCTAGAAAATGCGAAAAAAGATCGAAACACTTGATAAATACTCATATGTCGTTAGATTTTGATTGTGATTATTTGACACGTATTTACAATAGGACATTCCAGCTATCTTTTAAAAGAATTTGCAAATATAAAATATTTTTAGTTGTTCATTCGGTGGGTTTGAGAAAGTTAATGCAGCATCAATCCTACTTTTTGCACTAAACTTATGTATTCATCACTTTGTTCTTTTCCAATTCTCATCTGAACTTATCTTTGCTTACTGACATGTACCTGATATTATCAAATATATAAAACTGTAACTGCACATTCCTATACCTTCAAACTTATTATTGTTTGATATGTAAATACTAGCATTCTTTAATTTTAAACTTTCCTCATGTCATATATGTGTTTATGTGCATATTTGATGATTATTTTTACAAACCTATAATTTTGCTTTTCAACACTAATAACATCAGCGTAATAAAATTCGTTTTACAGTAAGCCCAGTGATACTTGGCGACTTCGCCTACAAAATGGATAATACTCGAAACTTCGAAAACTTTGTTGACCCACCCAGTAGGAACAGACATACGCCTGATTGGTCTAGAAGCTTCTATTCCGTCTCCCGGGAGCTATAATAGGTCAGCAGTTTGAAGCTGCAAATAGTCTTGAATTGAGTCGTGGCGAATAGTAATTGGAGTCGAGGAAATGTAATGAATACAGTAAAGTAATGGTGGAGTAAACTAATACTGAGCTGGGTCTTGCTACCTATTATGGAGGCAGACAGTCTTGTAGTAATGATTCCTTTGTGCAGCTAAACAAATAAACAGTGGAGAGATCGTATTGCGAAACTCCGAGGATCCCCTCTCCTCCTGAACTCTGTCTGGCCGCTTTGTGTGCTGAAGTCGATTTCTACTTATGGGTTACTATTGTTTTTGTGTGCTGTTGTGTTCGCCTACCCATTAGGAGCTTCAAATCTCTAAATTAGAAGGGTAATCTTCTTAGTGGAAGTTGCCATAGCCACTTTTTTAGTTATCTTCCTACATATATTGAAATTGTGTTCAGGTGTTTCGTTTTTAATTTTCTATCATTTAAGATTGATAATCATAAGATCTATCATCTGTATACACAGTTATCTGGTTTCTCATGATATTTTTAATAACTTTTTACATTGAAAACAGTTAGATTTAATTAATACGAAATTTTTCAGTGGTCAATGAGAAATGCCTTAAAAAATTGAGATTGACGTTACTGATTATGCATGACCTAAAACATCCACCAAATGACATCAGAAAATTATACGACATGAATATTTTGCTCTAAATTTTAGATTCAATGCTTGAAGTGTTCAAGTAAGATGATTATTATAAATTTTGTCCATATATACACAGAAGTGATAAAAGTCATGGGATAGCAATATGCAAATATACAGATGGCAGTAGTATAAATGCGCAGTTCGTTTTCCAGAGCTTTCATTTGTGTTCAAGTTATTCATGTAAACAGGTTTTTCGTGATTTATGGCGGCACGACGAGAATTAACGGACTCTGAACGTGGAATGTTAGTTGGAACTAGACGCATGGGTCATTCCATTGAGGATATCGCTAGAGAATTCAACATTCCGAGATCCACAGTATCAAGAGTGTGCCGAGAGTATGAAATTTCAGGCATCACATCCCATCATGGACAGCACGGTGGGCGACCACCTGCACTTAACGACCGAGACCGCCGACGTCTGTGTAGTTTGGTCAATGTTAATAGACACGCAACACTGCAGGAATCAATGTGGGACGCACGAGGGACGTGTCCGATAGGACTGTGCGGCAAAATTTGTCTTCATTGGGCTATGACAGCAGAAGACCGACTCGAGTGCCTTTACTGACAGCACGACATCGCCTGCAGTGACTCTCCTGGGCTCGTGAGCATATCGACTGGTCCCTAGACCAATGGAAAACCGTGGCGTGGTCAGATGAGTCACGATTTCAGTTGTTACGAGCTGATGGTAGAGTTCGAGTGTGGCGCAGACCCCACGAAGCCATGGACCCAAACTGTCAGCAAGGCACTGTTCAAGCTGGTGGTGGCTGCATAATGGTGTGGGCTGTTTTTACATGGCATGGACTTGGTCCTCTGGTGCAACTGAACCGATCATTGACTGGAAATGGTTATGTTCAGCTGCTTGCAGATCACTTGCAGCCATTCATGGACTTCACGTACCCACACAACGATGGGATTTTTATGGATGATATGTCACGGGGCCAGAACTGTTTCCAATTGGTTTGAAGAACATTCCGGAATATTTCAGCGTATGATCTGGCCACCTAGATAGCCAGATATGAATCCAATCGAGCATTTATGGGACATCTTCGAAAGGTCCGTTCGTGCCCAAACTCCTGCACCATCCACACTTTCACAATTATGGACGTCTATGGCTCAATATTCCTGCAGAGGACTTCCAACGACTTGTGGACTCCATGACACGTCGAGTTGTTGCCCTTTGCCGGGCAAATGGAGGACCGACACGATATTAACAGTCATCTCATGACTTTTGTCACTTCAGTGTTTAACACTAGAGATAAAGCATTAGATTGAAAAAAGCCTCCGACCTGAATGACTGCAAATCTTAATAAAATGATGCAATACACGTTTAATAATTGAATTCAATGAAATGATTTAAATAAGCAAAAAATCCATATATTGTTATAATTTTTAATATCTCCCATCTGTTCAACTTATCAATGATTTTCACTGAAATCTAAAATTTAAATGCAAGTTTTCTTTAATTTGAAGGTCTCTTGACAAGTTTTTCTTATTAATGTAACCTACAAGATCATTCATCTTTGAACAGCAATGTAAAAAGCATATGTATTGTTTCATACACAGACAAACTACTCTAAAATTTAAATGTGCAATAATTATATCATTCAAATAAACTTATAACGTTTTTCTGAGACTTAAAACAAGTAATCATGAAAAACAATAAATATTTTTATTTTTTACTTGTATATATTTATTGACACAATTTTTTAAAAAATAAGCCCGAAGTTTAATTCTTAAACTCAGTAGTTTTGATTTTTTTCCCCAACGTTATTCAACATCATCTGTTGTACGTTAATCAGCATTATTTCTCAAACGTTATTCATTTACTGATGCGTATTTGATATAAGGGGTTAAAGTTTTCATTAGAATCGGATTATATTCATATTTAACTAAAATCCTTATAAATCTATTATATGTAATAAAGTAAAAATAGGCATTATTATTATATAAATTTTCAGAAATATTCCCCATTAAATTTATTTTCTTCTTATAATATGGTAATGTAGATACATGATATCAAAGATTCTTCAGGTTGCTTTAAATAAAGAAGTTTCAGATTTTTTTTAGTTTGCATGTTATATAATACTAAGAAAAAATACCACAAACTATATCCCTGATAAAAAGTATAAGACTATGGAGAAAACACAATGCATAATGCAACGGTTTGTCAAATCCATATTTGTTTCAATATAATTCCAAAAATATGTTTAAATTTTATTTGAAGGAAGTGAATAATATTATTTACTTTTATTTTTGAAAATTTAAGGATATTCGATATTTTCTTGGATTTTAAACCAGATTGTATTTTTAAGGCTTATATGTAAATAAATATGTCCTTTTGAAGGAGTCTAATTTTCTATAAAATCCTTTTGATATTGTATTGTGTTCCATAGTATTTTATTATAAGTATTTTGTGTTCATTAAAAATATATATGTTAGTCTTTTTATTTCTTTATAATTATTATATTATACATGGTTGAAAACTGAATTAATATCATTATTTTTAAACGTTACGACAATGTGAGAGCTCCAGTCACAATGTATGTTAATCAGAATGTATAATTCCTGGTGAAAAGTATTATTAATTGTCATTTTATTACTCTTATAGAAGTTGGAAACTGAAAGTTATAAAGCATTACTGATTTAACAGAATTTCTTCACTTATTGATATTATCAGAGAGTAAATTAGGTTTTAGATGCAAAGTTTTTCATGATTACAAATATTACGCAAGAGATAAAGAATAAATACTTATTTTCTATTTTCAGACATTTCAATAATTTAAATATACATTAGTATATTTCTAGAAACTTTTTTTATCATTTCAGCTTATCAGCTTATCATATTCAGCAACAAGAATTTACTATCAAATGTCATACCATATTGGTGAAAAGCTACCATATAAATCATTTACTCCTTAAAATACAGATCAAAATCAAGGGGGGGGGGGTCATAGAGATGGCTATTCCAAGGTTCTATGACGTATTATTTGATTGAATTACCTCTACAAGATGAAGATTTAGCTTGATGTCTTTGATAGAAGAGACATACATTGACTGAAAACACTCAGTTTCCAGTATTTTGATAGCATGAAATCGAATAAGATGTTCATATTCTAGTTCTATGTTAAGATATTAGTTTCTATTAACAGACTATTAGATTTCTGTTGTATTATTTTTCACGCTATTAACTACTTCCAAAAAAGGCCGGTATTTCAACAAATCGCGGATCTACTAGATGTTCTTTAAAGTAGTGTCTGACCTTGCTCACGTCTACCTTATTATATCGGAGACTAGTTCTGTACTATAATATAGTAATTCTTCATTGCATTTGCTCTGAAGTTAATTTAGTGGATAAACTGAATATTAGCTGTAACAAGGACATAAAACAAAGCTGCTAAGTGAGTGATTATAAAATCGCTAGCAGAAACATTGTAAAATGTTATTTTAAAATATGCTAAACATTAAAAAATATTTATTACAATATGGAAAAAAAAATTGTAAAGAAACAAATTTGTTATTACCGAAAATTGTGTCTGCATTTTAGGTTGAAAATAGTTCCCTCAATATTTTTGATTGAAGATTCTGTTGAGGTATCGTGTAAGTTGGATGAATTTTAAATTAGAAATGTAACTAAAATTTTGCAAAAAAATGTCCACCTTTTATGTATAACAATTTGACCTGTTGAACTTTTCCAGTACTTTTTTTATAATGTGTATCGCAAAATAAAATATCTAATTAGAATCTAAAAAATGCTTCCAAATTAAATAACTCGATTTGAAAGTTAATAATTATCGTCTATTATTTTATTTTTTGTAGAATTAATATCATTTTCTATGGTTTATGTATTAAAATTCGTTTATAAATTTTATTTTATTTCAATTCTATAATTCTGAAAGAACAAAAATTTTCAATCAACAATGCCGCAACTGCCACATGAGAGGTATCTTGATAAAACCCAAAAATATCTTCTCCATTCATTAAATGCAATTATTGTCTGTACATTAGAAACTATCGCCAAGATCGAATTAGGTATAAAGAGGTTGAGTTGTCATCCATTTATGTATATATATATATATATATATATATATATATATATATTGCGTGACCAAAAAGTGGCAGCTACGCAGTTTGGAAATCAAAATAAGTTAAAACTTAAAACTGTCATTTGAAAGAATTTAAAAGTAATAAAAGAATAGAAAGAAATCAGCAGATTACAGTTCGTCTACTCTGGCCGTCATATATTCGAGTCCTGGTTCAGGCACGACTGTTCTTTATTTGTGAGGTGTGTGAAAGAGTTCCTCATGTAAAAAGGGGTTGTGAAAGCGAATGTGTGTGTCATCTTCATGTGACTTAGAAGTCAGACTTTTGTCATCGGAAATTTCAGAAATTAATTTTCAAGTGCAAAAATTTTTAAAAAAATGAGACTTGCATTTTTTATGAAATGAAATATTGGTGAAAGAAGAAACTTTAAAACATCAAATAAGTTCACTCCGTATAAAACCCATTAATTTTTCTTTCTCTCCAGTTTGAAAGGGCTTTGAAATAATATTTATGGGCCCAACACTTCCTGCATCAGCATGCAACTCACATATCACGGCATTGCCTTTTATGAGTTAGCTGTTTTTTAAAAAAAATCTTCTACTATTTGCTATCAGTAGATTGCACTTACAAAATAAAGAAGGTTGTTCAAGGGATGCCTCTAGGGTGCCATTCATTTTTAGAATGTTGAAGGAGTATTATTTACTATATGTGATGAATATTTTCACACAAAATTCAATATCGACATTTTCCAACATCATGAAATCCATTCAATATCTAAAAAAAATAAAAAATATTGGCTAAATAAGAATTTTTCACTCTTCAAACAAATTCGTTCATTGTAAGACTTCAGTCATGATCTAAAATTTCTTTTGCATATTTTTGCATTGTTGCTGTGTCAGTCTTTTTTCATGAGAAGTAAAATATTATTGGCATATTTTTAACAATCCCTTTGTTGTTAACTGAAAAATTATAACTTCTTACAGTCGATTATTTTATATTTCAACAATAAACGTATGAGTCTATATTTGAAACAAATAAATCAATTAAATTACCTATTTAGTTTCTACTTTTTTTAGTAATTATTTCGATTGATAAAATGTCGTAGAACAACATTAAAGATTCGTTACAATGTTTTACAATTCTGTCTCGCTTGTATATACTCCAAATAACTATTCATATTATGGCAGAAAACAGTGCTTTGTCAGATAAACAATCACTTGACTTTTGAATAATTGCTTTTTTACGTTTTTATAAATGAAAATAGATTACTGAATTTAAAATAAGCACTTCTCATTTTAAATGTATATATATATATATATATATATATATAATCCGTCCTAAATCCGTCGGGTTCTTCTTTTACCTTGCATATAGTGGTTGTGTATGGTGTTAGAGATGAGATGAAGAGCACAAAATGATCAGTCCTTTAGCCGAAGACACAACATAGACGTTTAATTACAGGTTGAAGTCAGGACAGCACAAAGACGACAATTATTTACAAGACAACAATGTACAGGATAATTGTTTACAGCCTAGACAAACACACAGGACAACACACTACAAATAGTAGTCCAAAGGCAGAAATTCCCTAGTGACAATGTCCACAGCTCACAGAACGGCCAGACAGGATTCAGCCGGAGAGGGAATCTTTATGGGATTCACTTTACACCTCCTGGGTCTCTCCAGAACAGGCTGAACTATTCCTTTGTATCTTCTTGCCTTTGCTGTCGACTCACTACTTCGCACAACGGGACTACTCCTTAGTTCGGGACAGCTCCGTTCCCGACGACGACACAATGGGCTACGACAGAGGCTTCGTCAGAATACGCCAAACAATAGTCCGTTCAGGACTCCTCAGTTTAAGACATCTCTCTCTTTGGTCTTCCCGATTAATTCCATAGCGCTTCTTGTCTTCTTCGTTTAACACTAGGCCGTTTAGCTTCGGCTTCTTTCCACTGCCGCACTTCGGCTTGACTCCACTTGATTCTTCATCAGATCTGCTTTCCTTTTTCTCCGCTGCTTCGCTCGACTTTATTCGACTCGATTCACTCTGACTTACTCACTGCAGCCCTCTTTATATATACCGGTGGTAGGCTTGGCTAACATTTTCTGGATCAATCAGGAGCGTTCTAGCTCAATCTTTGCTCCAAGTGGACGGATCGGGAAAATTCTTGATGTTCCGGGTACTTTCCATTTTGTCGCCAAATGGTCGCCAATAAAAAAAAAAAAAAAAAAAAAAAAAAAAAGTGTTCCGAACCAGTGGTTTTGCTTTCCCACGCTAATACTGTCATCGTAAGGAAGACAGATTTACTGTAATATTTATTGGATAATGAAGGGGTGTGACATCAGAGGTCCCCACAGGCTTGGCCACAAACATAGCGACCATTTGGCGATTTGGCGACGAATTTGGCGACTTTGGCGACAAAATGGAAAGTACCTGAAACATCGAGAATTTTCCCGATCCATCCACTAGGAGCCGAGATCCAGCTATAACGCTCCTGATTGGTCCAGAAGAGGTTAGCCCCGCCTACCACCGGTATATATATAAGGCAAGCGGCTGCGAAGTCAGTGAAATCAATCGAGTCAGAAAAGTCGAAGCGAAGCAGCGGAGAAAACTGAAAGGAGATCTGAGGAAGAATCCAGTAGAGTCAAGCCGAAGTACGGCAGTGGAGAGAAGCCGAAGCTGAACGATCTAGTGTTCAACGAAGACAAGTAGCGCTGTGGCATTTATCGAGAAGACCTAAGAGAGAGAGAGGTCTTGAACTGTGGAGTCCTGAAGGAAGGACTTCTAATCTTTGTGTTTCATATACTGACGAAGCCTGTGTCGTAGCCCGTTGTGCCGTCGTCGGGAACGGAGCTGTCCCGAACTAAGGAGTAGTCCCGTTGTGCGAAGTAGTGAGTCGACAGCAAAGGCAAGAAGAGACAAAGGAATAGTTCAGCCTGTTCTGGAGAGACCCAGGAGGTGTAAAGCGAATCCCTTAAAGATTACCTCTCCGGCTGAATACTGTCTGGCCGCTCTGTGGACATTGCACTACAGAATTTCTGCCTGTGGACTACTATCTGCAGTGTGCTGTCCTGTGTGTTCGTCTCGGCTGTAAATAGTTGTCTCCTGTACATAGTTGTGTTGTGAATATTTGTTGTCTGTGTGCTGTCCTGACTTCAATCTGTAAATAAACGTCTGTGTTGTGTTCGTCAACTAAAGGACTGATTATTTTGTATGTCATCATCATCTAACACCATACACAACCACTATATATAGAAGGTAAAAAAAGAACCCGACGGATTTTAGGATTAGGATATAGGAGATCCATAACAATATATATATATATATATATATTATTATTTTATTTTCATTGTTTTATTTGCCAGTCTACTTTTTTTGAAATTCAAGTAATTATATACACATTCATATAGAAATAATTCAGAACGTATTAATATTCCTTAATTCATCTTCTGAGTACCAAAATGCCTGGTTTGAAATAAACATTCTTGTATCACCTCAAACATATTGTCTCGGTTCAGCCATTCATTTCATTACCATATATAACGCCATTGGGTACCTAACTAGTATTCTCTCATGCACCTCAATCATTGTTGCAAAATTAGTTAGGAGAATCAGTTAAAACCAAGCCTTACTGTTGACGAGTCTAATGCCTCTGAGCTTATCTATTAAATAACAATGCTATTTAACCATGGAATCGAACAAATACAACAAAAATTTACTTCCAATTATCTTTTCTAAACTTTTTCATTCTTTAAAATTATATATCTATGTGTGTGGGTTCATTCATATATAAATCATATATATACAGAATAATTCTATAAAACATGAAATTAAAATTAATACAAAATGTCACTGTTTAACTCATAAAATTATTATCTGAAAAAATAAATAAATAAAGGATTTGATTCTTAAGATAGAAACATATTCATTGTGTAGCTGGTTACCATATACTTTAGCAATTACTAGCAAAATTACCATACTCTTTAGCAATTACTAGCAAAATTACCATAATCTTTAATAAATGATCTACTGTATAAAATAATTTACAAATACCATTAATCTTTTTTAAAATTGCATCTTCATAAAGTTGCGATTTTGAATTAAAACATAAGACATGTTTAAGTGCTTGGCAATAGAAAATTACTTATGAAATGAAGAGTGATGTAAAATATATCTTCAATAATGTAAGGCAAGAAAAATGTTTTATTCAATTATTTTCCCCCAATTCTATTTTTTGACCTGATAATTTTTTTATCTCATGATAATTAGTATTCCTTCGTTAGTTAGCAACATCAAGTCATTTGCTACTAGTCGCCTTTGGTGACTGGTTCGCTAGTTTAAATGCTCGTTAAAAAATTATTAAATATTACGTAACCTTGTCTCATTATAGATTTTTCATCAAAAGTTTTTAAATTTTGATGATCATGCAATTCACTTATAGTATTATGTTCGCCTTAAGCCTTTCTGTTGATTGTATTTATATACCTTTTTAATTTTCTATCAATGTCGGAATTGCACTTAATATGAAGATACTTTTTACTAAAACTAAGTATGTCTATTTTTAAAAAAAACTTTCATGTGCATCATATAATAAATTTCATAATTTGTAATATCAAAAATAATTATTTAATAAAAATTTGATGGATTCATCTAAGAAATTAAATTTTAAGCTTTATTTTTAATATTACTTAAGTATGTCATTAATAATATTTTATTTTTTGTTCCATTATTATATTTAAAATTTGTGAAGTTTATATTGTAGACAAACTTTTGGTTTTTATTTAAAATATTTGGGTATTTAGAATGTTTTCTTAAATATGATTCAACGACAAAGGATATGCGTAAAAATGGAAATGTGTCATTCATTTGAGCATTTATTTGCCCCAAAAAACATAAAATATAGTGATTTATTTAGAGTACAGTATTTTATTATTAAATGTATGTCTATTATTAAAGGTTTATAAATTAGTTTCTGGGTCCTGATTTGTGTCAATATTTTTTACGAAAAGAATTAAACAATATTTATTCTAAATAAAACATTTTTATTCAATTAATAATATAGGTAATAGAAAATGTGTCGGTGCCTTTACTCTTTAGAAAATATCAAATTTTATAATTATTTCCTTTAAAACAGGCTCATGCTGAAAATTACACTTTTATATGTTTAATTTGCAATAATAGGTCATTTATATTTTAATTTTAGCTTTTAATAAAACTCATTGATAAAAAGCTATTTTTCCTCATGAACGTGTAACATAATAACATAATGATGCAGCTTAAATTTGGTTTTATTTTGTTCATTGTTGAACAATGAACAATATATTGAACAATTTGATTAAAAATAGACTGTTGAAAAATACGATTAATTTTTTTAAAAATCCATTGACATTAAAATTCAAAACTTTAGTAATATTGAGACGATTATTTACTGAACTGCAATGTGATGTTAAAATCATTTTTTTTGTTGTAATACTTTCAGAAATTATAGGAGAATACATCAACATTTCGCATATTTTTCAATAAAATTTCTAATAAAACAATTCAAAATAAAATAATCGTTTCGAGGAGCACATTCCTGAACTTCAAAGGATGAATAAGCCGAATTAGAATCTGCAAGTCAACAGGTCAAGCCTGTAGAGGTCCAACACATACACACATTCAGGTTGTTATAAATAAAGATTTCAGTTTCTTCCTTTTTTAATTTTTGTTGCATAATATGATTTTGAAAGGAATAATATATCATTCACTAATTGTAGAACTAATTATGGTCCTCACAATTTTTTGGTGTTTATGATTTATATGGATTCAAATTGCCGCATTGTATGAAAAGACATATATAAATATCACTTCAACTCACATTTTTTTTCTCCAGGTCAAAGCTTTACAATATCAAGAAGTGCGAACTTTTTGAAGTTTGTATTTTTGTTTTTTCTTGCCGCCACTGGTCAAAACTCTGAGAAATCGTTCTTTCAAGTCACCACGGCGAATTTTATTTTGACTGCATCGTTTTTGAACTTCTATATAGAACATAAATGGCTATGCATAGTTTTTTTTCTCTTCGGATGGAAAAAAAAGTTTTATAGTATTTCTTTCGAATACTTTTATGTAGAGTCAGCATGTCTTGATATATCTTACCCAGTTCAGCTATCTCTGGTTTCTGTGGTTGGATATCTTTGCCGTCATTGGGGCAATTTTAAAGCTGGGGAATATTTTGCTATTCTGTTTAGTTTCGACCACGTATGAAATGAAGACATGTATTTTTCTTTAAAAAGTATTTCATTTCACCTATATTTATGTTTCAAATATATAAATATATATGTTTCAAAATGTATGTTTTGAAATATTTCAATGGTATATGAAAATATAGAAGTATTATTTCCATGGAAAATATAATGCTAGTGGTCTGAAATTTTCCAACACATGAATCTGATAATAACAATTGATAAATTCGATTTCAAATCTAAATAATACATTACCGAGATGTGCAAACATGTTTTTATTTTTAAAAATCATAAATGGTTTAATTTAGAGTAAAAATAAAGAAAAATCAATAAAATCCTTCTAAATTGAAAAATTTCAAAAGCATTTTAAATAATCATACTCAGATGGTTGTTTTGCAATATATCGCATAGAAATGAAATGTCACTGCTAAATCGCATGTCTTTTGGCTTTCATAATGATCTCTAAACATCATTGTACTGATTTGACTAATTTTTGGTGGTACCTGATAACAATTTACCCCATTCTTCTTACAAAAATTGTTTAAATGTGTTTTGTTTCTAATTTTGTCTTTTTGAGCGATTAATTTGGGTACTATCAACGAATATTTAAGCTAATTGATGTTGGGGTACTGTGGTAGCTTGTGTATCTGCTGTTCACAATAAAAAAGTCACTTCATTTCGACGTTATGAAAAATTTTGTGAAGTCTTTTTCCAAATTTAAAATGAAATTCTCATTTAAACCAAATTTTTAGCACTTTCCGTTAGATCGCTGCGAAGTTTATGTGACTATGTGATTTATATTGCATTTATAAGAATTGAATGCCCTACCCCGATGAAGAAATGTTACCTCAAATCTTGGCGGAATCCTCACTATGTGGGACGTAATCCAAAGCAGTTTTGGGCTTTCACTCTACATTATGATGGCTATTACTACCAAAACTATTGAATTTTCTTTCATTACTAAATAGCTTACCTTCAAAAGTAAATTATCTGCAATGATGGCATTGTTGCAAATTTCAAATACTTTATTTGAATTTGCAAGATGAGGAATGGTTTCTTTCTAACAACGTGACTTTTATATCTAGCTTGCCTAATGGTATTTCAAACAGTTTCATTTTGGTCTTTGATTTGAGAAGTTTCTACAGCAATTTGGATGGACCATACGATTGAAACAATTTAAAGGAAAGTGTTAAAAATTTCAGGTTAGATGGAAATTACATTTTTCAGCAGGGCAACGACTTCAAACAGAATGCACATAATGTAAAAATATGGTGTATTTTACATTCTAAACAGCAGTTATACACACTACCACAGTCCCATGACATCAATGAAATGGAATATTACCGTATATTATGGGCCATACTCGAAAAAGGGGGTTCAAAAATACAAAATTAGAAATAAAACAAATTTAAAACATGGGTTGCAAGAGAATTGGAGTAAAATACTACCAGATACCACCAAAAACTTTTCTAAAAGATACTATGATATTTAGAGGCGAAGGGCCCAAAATGCAACTTAATAGTAATACTTTGTTACTCAGCCAGATATTGCAAATATTTTGCTGGTATACTTCCACATTTTTTAGCATTAGAAGTTTTTCGTTGATTCTTCTCTGCTTTTACGCTAAATTAAACTATGTGTTAGGTGTTAAAATAAAAACACATTTTCACTTTCCAGTAATGTGTTATTTATATAGGAAGTTGGATTTATCAAGTAAAAGTAAGGTGTATTCTCATTTTTTTGAGCCACTGTGTATATGCGTATTTGGATGTGAATGTATGTGTTAATCTGTGAGTCACTTTGATAGGTATTTATTTGACAAATATAGATTTAGAAAGGGGGAATTCAGATTTAAAGTACCAAATTGTGTCCTAAGGCCAGTGTTCCATTTACCATGACCACATATCTTCAATTAATATTTTTGTAACAATGTTCATTATTGCTGTATCAAGTATTACCAATTTCTTGAAGTTTTTTTCAATTTTTCTTCTTGTTTCTACAAAACAAAACTTTTAAAAACCATTCTCTGAAGTCACTACGTAGAATTTTATTCCAAACTCTATCGTTTTGTGGACTATGGTAACTCATATATAGTTAGGACGTTGCTTTTTTTTTTGTCCCTCTCTCTTAAGATTGAAAAAGATGCTTTACAGTTTTGGCTCCAAATGGTTTTTGCAAAGTCAGCATTTCGAGATATATCTTGAATGGTTATGCTGTCTCTGGTTTCTAAGGTTCCATATTTCTGCCTTCAATAACCTAATATTGAAATGGAAGGACATTTGAGGTTGTGTCTGTTTTTGAGCATGTGTGCGAAATAGCCGGATATTTTTTTAAGTAAAGGATTAGATATTGTCTACGTTAATATTCTAAGTGCATATTCCCAATGTGATACATGCACATTCAGATGTGAAAATGTTTCCATACAGTATTTAATATTACAAGCTATCTAAAAGTTTAAAATTTGCATGGCATATTAACCTAGTAAAAAATCTATAAATTTACTTTTTTGAACAATTTAAAAAAAAAAAAATCATGTTTTCTATAAATTAGACATATTTTCAGCATAACAAAATAATATCAATGGATAGAATAACAACAGATAATTTTATGAAGTATTAAAGATGACATTATTAATAATTTAAACACCTACTCCCCGAATCAGTATGTAAATGCCTATTCTACTACAGAGGATATACAAAAAGTGATTATTGTATGAAACAGTCAGATCTTGAATGTAAAAAATAATGAAATAGGTTGCTTGAACATTTCATAATTCATAGTTTCCTAAATATGATGTACATTTTTTTGCTATATCTTTGTAAAACTAAATATAAGTAAAAACGTATAATAAGTTATATAGAATCACCTCAAAGTTTCAGAAACTGTAATCAACTGATAAATACCACGTTCAAAAACAACAAAAAATTAAATTAAACATAAAATAATCCTCTAATAATCAATAATTATATTTCTCAATGTGTAACGTATATAAGCAATAATGCAATGCTTGCATTATATAATAAATGAGGATGTATTACTGTGGGTTGATTAGTTGTACTTTTTGATATATTTCTAATGCAATCAATTGTTTAATTTCTATTTTCAAGCGAACACAATGCATAGGTCTTAATTGAAAAAAAATCAAATTCAACTTCAGATGATGATGTATCATGAGATGAGACAATGAATTCCATGAAAGTTAGTATCTTTGTAAATGATTTTGGTAGTAGATCGGGGAAAGTATGCAAGATTATATACAAGCATTTCATATCAAAAAAATATACATTTAATAAATGACATTTTACAATTTACATCTCTATAGATGATGCATGGACTTCCTTA
>JAPMOQ010001258.1:2952-13564 GCA_026543055.1 Argiope trifasciata | reverse complement strand
TAACAATTCAATGCATTCGATGAAATTCAGCTCACACTGATCAAATTTTCGGTGCTGTCTTATTTATTTTTCTTGCTTGGCACGACGAGTTGTTTGGCCCATAAATACGATATGGAATCAAGTACAGTTTACTGCATGGAATAAGTGACTTCAACATGCGCGCAACGCTATGTACATCACAATAACTGTTTGCGATAAATCGATATTGAAATCGCGTGTCTTATGTTTTTTGAAACCAGATATACCCTTATGTAAGGGCGCAATCGTGATGGCCAAGTCGAACGCTATGTGTCGGAAAAATACCTTTACTGAATCCGTACGAATCTTATCGAATCATTTATGTATTCTTTATATTTCTTGAACAGAAATATTGAAACATTAAACCTGTTTTTCCAGAATTTATACACGAATTTTAAGGTGAAATTACACCACGCGTTATCCACTATATGCTTGATTAGCATTGTCTTTATTTGATGCGATGTGGCAATGTAAAGTATTCGAAATGAGGGCCGGCCGTCAGTTGTAATTTTATAAGGATTGAACTAGAGTCTACCGTGAGCTTAGCCAGCAGCATCAAGGCTGAGTTTTTCATTTTCTAATTCTTCACCTTCTCTAAATTTAATTCTAATTATAATTCTATATTTGGAGGCTATAATGCAATTTACCCGTTTCTGGCAATTACAATCGAAATACCGTCCAATTTATCCTTATACACCCGTTGGGCTGAATATGCCAACGCATCTTTACCCTGACAATGATGATTTTATCTATGGCATCCCACAAGAAAACGAAAAAGGATTCAATTACGGCTTATTTAATACCCCTCTTGTTTTTCCTTGGATGAATGATCCTACTAATATCCTTTATGATCCTGACACCAAAATGTACCACCGCTGGGGTTTATATCGATCCGATGGCGGATTCAATAGCTCGTGGGTGGAACATGTTGCACCATCACTACAAGGACCTTGGAAACAAACCCAAAATGCGTTACCAAAAGCATGGTTAAATGATGGTATGGAAAATGGCCCCAAACTTCACGCGGGTTGGACAGGTGGTTCTACCATCATTGACTGGAATGGCATTTGGGGTTACGGTCAAGGAACAGTATTCTTCATCGTTTCTCTGGCTGGGTCAGGTATTTATAATGGCCAACCTTTCACTGATCAAAGCATAGCATGGGCTTATGCACCTGCACCGAAGGGCAAAACGAATGGGTTAGGCGCTAAAGTTTATAAAGGTGGCATGATTTTTGCAGATAACCAGACGATTTCTGAAGAATTTCCAAAAGGAACGGACTGGCGTGACTGTCGCGTTGTTTATGATTTGGATAACAAGCAATTTGTTATGGCAATTGCCAACCACAATAAAATTCAGTTCTGGTGTTGTAAAATCTCAAGGTATGATTTGCGTGACCGAGCAGATATACGCGATTGGCAATATGCTTCAACATTTGATACTGGCTATAATATTGGCATCGAATGTCCGGCATTAAACAAAATAAAAGACTCAAAAACGGGCTCAATTGTTTGGACGTTGATGTGTGGTAAACAAATTCCTGGCGGTAAGGATCTTAGACAATCCGTGCTCACCTGGGTTGGATCGTGGAACGGTAAAACGTTCATTCCTGCAAAAAATTTAACGACTGATGCGACGCCCAACGGTGCGTGTCAACTTGATTATGGTTCAGAATGTTATGCACCGGCAATGAATGATCCGTATGGTTACGATGGACAACGGCCTAACCTTCCTTCTGCACCAGATACGTTATACTGGTCTACCTATTTAGGTAACTGGGCCGAAATCGTTTGGAACAATCCAGCTTACGGCTATGCGGGAGGGACGTGGGAAGTTCGCGGATTAAAAATAAAACATGAGGTCCCGGTTGGTTTTCCTTTAAACATTTATTCGAATGTTGATTATCAACAGGCTGTTAATTTGCATACCGGCCCAATTAAATACGACATTTCAAATGCCACGAAACATTGGACTTCTCGATTAACGATGCACCAATCCAATCAATTAACTCAATTGGATATTGTTTATACGTGGTCTAATGGCAATTGCGTTACCATAAGCTGGAAAAATAATGCATGGACAATCGATCGGCAAAAATCCGGTTTATTCACTTTCCCTGATACAAGTAATAATCCTATGCCTAATTTTTGGGGTAACGGATGGTCAGATCTAGTTATTCATTATGATAATTCGCAATTTGTTTTTTGGGATATTATTAATGGTCGTGTCGCTTCGTTCTGGATTTTTCCTGAAGATTTGTATGGTCAAGGAAATCAAGTTAAATCCATTGAACTCAAGAGCGTTACTGTAACGCCCACGCCAAGTCAAGGGGTGGGGATCAATTATTACTTTGGTATTAAAACGCTTTCACTTACTAACTCGCAAACGTCTTCAACAGCAAGCATTGATAGCAATCATAGCTAATTGATAACATTGCTTTTCAGGAAATCAATTCGAATACGTGCGAATTTTTTAGCCTTGTTATTTCAGCTTTTCAATCAGTATTTGCTTAGTTCTTTACTAACCTGCTTGTCAGGTTAGTAAGCTGTGTAAGCGATCGTAATAAACTCATCATAAGATTTAAATAATAATTGAGGAATGAACGCCGTGATCCTGATATCAGAGAAAGTTATCTATTTTATTTTTTCACTATCAGTGAACTGTAAAAATAAAGGGCTCGACGAATGATGCTGTACTCTGTCTTTCAATAAGGAATTTTATATTTGCCCAGCACAAATTACATGATTGCTATGTTAAAGTAGACCTACCCAAACGTGATTTATTGGATTAAATTAATGCGTGGTAATAAATAAGCACTAGCATTGTCCAAAACTTTATGCCAGTCAATAATGACGTCGTTAATCTACGAAAGAAATCATATTCGGGTAATTTAATTCAAATTCAGTTTGAACATGATGACAAGCATCGTTCGTCCCGTAGTTGTTCTATTTTGTAACAAAGAGTTCAATTTCAATCTACGATAACTTATTAGAGGTATAACATGTTTCCTATTGATTATAATTCATTTCGGACCGTTTCTAGTTTTAACCGTAGAACGCGTTTTTTGGTATTACACTATACGGCCCAAAACTTTGCTGACTCGATTAAATCGCTGACGAATGGATCTGTCAGTGCCCATTACTTAATTCCAAATGAGAAGGATAAGACGTACACTGACATGGGATACAAAGTGCTACGGGTATTTAACTTAGTCGATGAAAATGAACGTGCTTGGCATGCCGGTGTCAGTCATTGGGCTGGTCGTAATAATCTAAACGATACATCAATTGGTATTGAAATTGTCAATGAGGCAACGGATAATCAAGGCATTTTTGATTTTCCCCCGTTTACTTGTGACCAAATAAAAGCAGTAACGTGTTTGAGTTCGAATATAATACAACGTTACCCAGATATTACGCCTACCCAAGTTATCGGACATTCGGATATTGCTCCTGGAAGAAAAAGTGATCCTGGCGCAGCTTTCCCTTGGGAAGAACTTTATCATGATGGCGTTGGCGCGTGGTATGATGAAGCTCTAAAAAATAAGTATATGGACGAATTTAGTACAAAAGGCATCCCGGGGGAGAAAGAGGTCATCCAAAAGTTACAACGGTATGGTTATGATGTTAGTGAAGCCTGTTCCGAGGAAGGTTTAGGCCAATTAATCCGAGCATTTCAATTACATTTTAGACCAACAAATTACAGCGGAAAACTAGATAGGGAGACAGCAGCTATTTTGTATGCGCTCGTGGATAAATATTTTCCCGAATCTTAGGCATTTATCTTAAAAACTATTGACACATGCCGATGAGTCTATTTGTTGATTTTATACTAATGATCTCATTGATTTTATTTTAGATTCATAAAGATAGTTCAACGAATAGACTTGTTGCACCAATAATAACAACTAATACTTGTTAAGTCGTTAACTTAGTGTTGACACTGTTTACACATTAGAAAAATTGGTAAATTATTGTTTTGAAAATTACTCCAGAAACCGGGAGGATATTTTTTAATATCACTTTCTAACAGTATCGGTTGTTGCCAAGAAAACGTCAAACAATCAAGGTTCTTAATTATACGTTCATAATCTTTTTTTGCCCAACGATAAAAGGAGAATGAACTGTCAGTATTTGTTATAAATTCAGCTTGATAGCGAGACCCTTCCTTCCAAGATTCTTCTTTAAGAATAGTTATACCATATTGTTGACAATTTCCTCGGCTGAGTCGAAACTCGGGGTTAGTTATACAAGCAACTAACCGGCCTTTATTGTTCAAATTACACACTATAGTTTTAAACATGTTTTCTAAACCGGTCAAAGAATCTGAATAATTAAATAACCAGGAAGCGATAATAATATCAAATTTTCCAACTGAGCCCAAGGTGGCTGCGTCGCCAATATGAAATGTGATTTTCTCATTATTTTGTTTCGATTTATTCTTTGCTAATTCAATCATTTTGCTTGAAATGTCTATTCCGACCACTTTCGATGCACCAAGATGGTAGGCTGCGCGGCTATAAAAACCATAACCACATGCGAGATCTAATACTGACTTCCCTTTCATATCACCAACCAGCTTCATTATTGTACGGATTTCAATTTTACGGGAAGGTGAACACTGATTAAACCGCTCGTAAATATTGCCTATTGAATCGTATTGTCTTTTATTGTTCATATATTTACTCCTTTATTGAACAAATATATCAAATTTTATAATAATATACTTAGCTCGTTTGAAATCTGAAGAAAACAACTAAATTTCTTAATAACCTATCTAATATTGATAAAATTAAATAATAGGTAGTTCGATTCTAATTTTTGTATGATGTTGAGGGTTTGCTATAACTTTTAATGTAATGCACTGTCAGTGGGTAAATAAGCGCAACAAATATATTAGCACTAGCTCGATTTAATTCATGTTAAAACAACCAATGGAGGGTTAATAGCTGATAAAATAAGCGAACGCTTTGGAGCAATTGCAGTGATCCAATAACTTCAGCGCAGACTAATCAATTGAATGACTTAGGATAACACTGATTGTTAACGAGAAGCTTTGCTTGAATTAATGTATTATTTTTTTTTAGTCACTTGAAAATTGAAGACGAGATCCTATATAGATAGAGAGTCAACTGGACTCAAGAATAAATAACTAGGAGGATTATTATGACATATCGTTCTTTTTCTTTTATTCCAGCACTAAATAATAACTTACTTTCTACACGCATTGCAAAGATGGATAATTTATTTAGTCGATTAACTGGCGAAGCGCCGGTTGCTAATACACCTATTTATAATTTGTTGCAAAAGGACAAAGAGCACTATGAGCTAATCCTAAGTGTACCAGGTTATACACAGGATGAGCTCGATATCTCTGTGCTCAATAATCAAATAACAATTAGCGGTAAACCTAAAACCGAACAAACTGAGTCAGCAGAGGAGAAAGTATTTCCTAGATGGGTTCATCAAGGATTCACTAAAAATGAATTTTCTTTGAGTTTCACGCTTGACCATCGGGTCAACGTAAAGCAAACCTGTCTTGAACATGGGCAGTTGATGTTGAAGTTTACCTATGATATTCCGGAAGAGCAGAAACCTCAAAAAATTTCGATTGGTATGCAGAATCCAGCCAATACTGTTCTGGAACACGTTGCCAGTTAACCTACTATGCCTCTACTTGTTAGGGGCATTATCATTATGCGATCCAGCATGGATTTCGCTGATCTTGTCATTTTTTAAAAAAATCAATCATCAAGGTAGATAATCGATAAAATAAGCTGATCCAATGCCGTGATTCATGATTAACTTCATTGGATCAGGTTTTGCTTTTAATCGTACATATCTCTAATCCAATCTACCATATTACCGAACAGCTCAGCACGACCTTGGCGATTAAATAGTTCCTGATTTTCAACAGGGCTAACTGCTATATGATCAGAAAAGTTGGATAATAGCGTTGCCGGATCATTGTAAGGATTTTTAGCTAGCCATTCTTGGGCTTTTGATACCAATAGACCGCACGCGTTAGGCAGATGAGTTTGAATATTTTGATCAATAAATGTGGTTTCTTTTGCATCAAGTTGACGTGATAGCTCACAAATAAATGCTCTCTCTTGATCAGTGAGTCCATTTGTGCTATCGAATAACACGGCTTGGTTATCACCGGTATGAGATGCTGTCACACCATATAAGACCCAGTGTGCTCTGAATAGTAAAGGAATAAACTTGCCAAGTGCATCGCTATTATTGGCATTATTGAACTGGCTAATTAAATTAGGTGAGCAGTGTTTATTGTCAACATCAACAGTCGAAATAGCTTTCGCTTCAATGAATTGAAATGGAGTAGATTGCTTGGTTAACTGCTTGGTAACAACATTAATTTCTGCCGCGGTAACAAGTCGATTTAAATCAAACAAAGACTTGTCTACCCCTTCACTTTGTGCCGTACTGACTTCGACACACGCTGAAAGCACAGGTAGATTTTGATTGATTTTATCAACAATATCAACACGTGTTTGAGAATTAGGATGCGCGCTAAAACCCGCCATGATTAGGAGCTTGCTAGGAATCTTCCAGGTTTCGTCTATGGATTTAGTCGCATTTCTGGCTTCTATAATTTCATACAAGCGCAAACTGTCTTTACTTAATTGCTGAGGAAGAGAAATGTGACCTGATTCTTTTCCGGTATATAAATCAAAAAGGAACGCTTCAGCTTCTTTTCCTAAAAGACTGTCTTCGAAAGCGAGAGTGAATAAATTATCTATACTTAGGTCATCGTTATTACGCGCCCTATTTTTTAGATCTTCAGTTAACTGGCCAGTAAATGCATTCGATTTTTGCGAGTACAAATCATCGTAGCATTCAAATAATTGAGATAATCTGTCCGTGTTTGCAACATGGTGACTTTGTGTAATCGGTGATCTTGGTTGCATTTTAGCTCCTTAGTTTAAGAGACGCTATTTTAATTAGTCTAAATTATCTTGATTTATTGCTCTACCTTATACTATTTTAATTTTATTTACTTTTACAAAACGATGATTTTCAATCTGTTCAAGTCTAAGAGTAAATGTTATCAAGTATAACCGATAATATATAACTAATTGTTTTTACTAATAAAAATTCTACTTATTTTTTAAAATGCTTAAAGTAATAAACATAAATTTAACTAACATAACGGAACAAGTAAGTAAAATTTCAATGTCTTACAAAATTGGTTTTTTCTTCACAAAGTGGTTTAATAGATTTGATCACTTCATGCATTTTGTGACCTTTAATAATTTTTGAGAGAAAAGCCGGTAGTGGAGTTTTATCAAAATCATTTTTTGGCTGCTTAAGCTCAATTTTATGACCTAATACTTTTGGAAGCGGGGTAATTAAACATTGTAAACCATTCAAAGGATCATATTCTTCGCTGTACGAACGTATACTGCCATTTTCGGCTCGGAATTTTGCTCTTTCTGGTTTAACCCCAATAGTGCTGAGCGTATTTTTTGCTACCCCAGCTGAATTAAATGTCACAGCTAATGAACCCGTAGCCAGGGCCGCCGTGGCGGCGAGTGAGCCACCCAATGAATGACCTGTGATCACCAACCTGTTGCCAAAACGTTGACGAGCAAGCCGAGCAAGATCAACCGCCTCTTGGTATTGCGCATCTGGCAATCCCAAAGATTCTCGTAAATTAGTTAACCAGCATCGCAAATCTCTCGTGCCAGCGAAGGCAAGCACAACTTGCTCATTATTTGTGTAGAGATTGGCTTGTAAACCAGAATTCTTATCCTTCAATATTGCGTTTTCAAGACCGACCATTTTTAGATCCTCTTGGGTGAAGCGTTGAAATTTATTCGCGCTTAATTTTGAATTCGAAGAATATACATCCGCTGCGATCTGAGCTAATTCATAATCAGCTGGCTGAGGTTGAACGCCACATGTAATGAAATTAGTATTTCTACCAGTAGATAAAGAAAAATTTTTGATGCCTGCCAATAATGAAGGCTGTAATTTACAGTATTTGGGTAAAATAATCTCTTTGCTTTTGGCAGCAGATTTAATCTGTAACAAGTCTGAGGCGGATTGGATTAACTGCTTATTTATGTTTAGTCTCATGCTAAATTCTCTATTTATTTTTATCGATGTTAGACCCTACCTTAACACTGCCTATTACATTTTCTAGTGGGATCATGTCATTACTGTAATAAAGCGGGTTTAATTACTATTTTCGTACAATTTTTGCCTAACTTTAGCCATGCTTTTTCTTCTCTAGATTGATAATTTAATTAATATTAAAGTATTCCCGTTTTTTTTCGATAAAACTCTGTAAGGATTAGTCCGATTCTGCTTTTTAGGCAAAATTGCGTGTTGATACTAAATGACGATAAAACTATTGATCACGAAAATGCATTATGCTAACATATTGAATTATATAATCTAAATACATACATCCTACTGTGTAAAGATTATTTAGCATTAAAAATTACGATTTTAAATTGTACTTCTTAGTATTACTTCTTTTTTTATCAAATAAGCTGAGTATGCTACGATTTTAGTAAATTGCTAGTTTTGAGCAATAGAGATTTGATATCTTAGTTTATATAATAATTATTTGATTAACAACAATAAAAAATTTACTTAAGGGCAAATTCAATGAAAATATCACATCCTTATCACTACTTGAAAGCGCATTTATTCCACAGTAGTGAATCCGCGGTTAAAATCGCGAGCACTTCAATGAAGAACAAACATATAAAGTTCGCTGACAAATTATTATCAGCCAAAAATGAGGCTGTAAAGCTAACTGTTGAAAAAAAAGCAAAAAAATACAGTGACCTGAAAGTTTCGCTTAACAAATCTATAGTAGATAATAAATTGCTACTAAAACTTACTCCTGAATTATTTCAGGAATTAGCAAGACAGCCTGTGAAAAAGATGATTACTAGCCCTGTACAAACTTCGATGTCAGAAAACAATCCATTTAATGGATCATTGGATGAAACAACCAATGAACCAATTTATGCGAGTATTGAAGAATTACAAACGGCAACAGACTCACTGAATGATAGCAAGCTTGATTTTTCAAATTATCCGAATAGTGAAGCTAAAAAGATAGTATCCGAATCAACGAATTATAGTGAAATGGTATTTGCTGACAGCGCGGATGCAAAACAGGAAGCGTCAGAGCCAATTTATGCTAAGGTAGACTTGAGTAAGAAAATGAAGAGCAGGGGAGCGGCGAAATGGAAAGTAATCCCAATGACGATGCCTGAAACTGAATCGACTCTCGTCACATCAGGGCTAGAGCATCTTAAGCTTTATTCATTCGCTGACGAAATATTTTAGTCTACACAGGATCGACAAAAATAAACAAACAGCAATTAGCATAACGAATTGATTTGTCATGCAATGCCGCATTAACTTACTCATTGTTATTGTGGTATTGCATGTAATTAACTCAAGTAAAATTAGTCGGTATAGCGTTGTTGACGATGATTTTCTTTTGCTTCACGGTATGCGCTTAAGGTATTTTTGCGAGCTTGATCGTGGTCTACAATTGGTAAAGGATAATTCAACCTGATGTTTTCTTTTGCCGCCCATTCATGGGGATTATGTAGATACTGATCAGGTACCTGGCTGAGTTCAGGTAACCAAACACGAATAAAATCGCCTTTGGGATCAAAACGCTTACTTTGAGTAAAAGGATTAAAAATGCGAAAATAAGGTACCGCGTCGGTCCCCGACGAAGCAACCCACTGCCAACCACCATTATTTGCTGCTAAATCGCCATCAATTAGCTGCGACATAAAATAACGTTCACCTAATCGCCAATCAACCAGCAAATCTTTTACTAAAAAACTGCCTGTAATCATGCGCAAACGATTATGCATCCAGCCTGTTGCATTTAATTGGCGCATCCCTGCATCCACAATAGGATAACCTGTTATCCCTTGCTGCCAAGCTGAGAATTTCTTGTCATTATTCTCCCATTTAATTGCATTAGTCCAGTCAATAAATGGCTTGTTTTTACACAATGAAGGATAGGCAACAAGTAAGTGCCGGTAAAATTCTCTCCAAATTAATTCTGTCAACCAAACATAAGCACCCTGTTGTGTCACTAGAAAATTAGGCTGCTCAGCTTTTAATCGATTGAAGCATTGTCTCGGTGAGAGTACACCAATTGCTAAATAAGGAGATAAACAACTTGTGCCCTCACTAGCAGGCAAGTCTCTATTTTTGCCATAACGCGCTATTTTTGATCGGCAAAAATGGCGTAGTTTCAATAAGGCCGTGTTTTCTCCGGGTAAAAAATGGTTGGTAAGGGGCTGTGAAGGGTAATCAAAATAGGGAGGAATCTGACCGACTTCAATTGATTCACTCGTACGCCTTTTGGGTGCGGGTAGTGAGTTTACATCGGTTGTTAGTAATTTTTGAATAAACGCACGGCAAAACGGTGTAAAAACTTTATACATTTGATTGTCACTATTCAATACTGAATTAGGAGGCAGAAGGACACTATCATCAAAAGCATGAAATGCAATGTGGCTCCCCAATGCGTTTTCTAATTGATGGTCGCGTTTTAATTCATTGAATTCGTATTGACGGTT
>JAPMOQ010001247.1:37086-69229 GCA_026543055.1 Argiope trifasciata | reverse complement strand
TATTCAAATTTGATTATTCAGTATTATTCAAATCTGATTATTCAGTATTATTCAAATCTGATTATTCAGTATTATTCAAATCTGATTATTCAGTATTATTCAAATTTGATTACTCAGTATTATTCAAAGTCAAACGAATAAAACTTTGTATGCTCATTTTTCATCCTTATCCTTTTTTTGTATGCTCATTTTTAATATTTACCTCTAACTTTGCATAAAATATAATTGTATATATTTTAAAAGATTTTATTCATTTGTATAAAAGTAATTTATAAGTTAATTCTTTTACTAGATTTTGTAAAACCTGTATTATATTGAAAAGTTCCTTTTTTGTGTACTTTCAATTATCAAATGCAAAGGAAAAGTATTATAATCATCATCAATTCAATCTTTAACCTTAAAATTTTTTCCATCTTGACCTTCCTGAATCTAAACTAATAATTTTTAAATATATGTCTGTTTATTTGTGATATTCAAAATTGTTATCAGTTTACTTTTCTTTTTTCTTTTACTTAAAATTTTTTTTGTTTACTTTTTAGCGAAACTGTAGATTCTCGCAAACTTTATCTATACTTATAATAAAGCTCAACGTGTGTGTGTGCGTGTTGGCGCTCTACAGGCCAGACCGTTGAACCTACAACTACCAAATTTGGTACATGAATACTTTTGGGGTCGGGAATGTGCACCTCGGTTTTTTCGAATTTTTAATTAGAATTTGAATTAATTAAAGTTTAAGCGAAATTTCGACATTTTCCCGCTATAACTTCCGAAAATATAATTGCACAAACATGATTTTTACATCCATTTAAAGATTAAAAAATTAGCTTTCTAATGGTATCAGTATTTTAATGTAAAACTTAAGTTTCTATTTTTAACGAATTTTTAAAGAAATATGTTAACCATGTTTTTTTGAGCACGTGACTGAATCAAATAAAAGAAAACAATGACGGAAGTTCAAATAAAAAAAAAACTATCATCTCAAAATAAATCTAAAGCGATGCAACTTTTAGCACGTGACTGGATAAAATAAAAGAAATATAAAATGTGATATTTCCTAAAAAAATAAATGCAAAGCAAAGGTTTCTATAATCGTTTGCAATATCTAAATAATTAATTCAACAAATCTTCTTTATTTACGGCAAACCTGATTGAATTTAGACATGACATGCATTGAAATCCCGATTTAATGGCATATTTCTATAATCGTTTGCAATATTTGTATCATTAATACAATAATTTTTTTCCCTTTTTCGCTTTCTTTAAAAAAACATATTTAATATTTTGGCAACATCACTGGAAAAAAAACATTTTTAATATTTGCGAAGCATAATCGATAGTTAAAACTGAGTGATTTATAAAATTAAAGAAAATTATTAGGAAAACGTGTTCTTTTAGAACTTTACGTCCGTCATCTTAAAGAAAATATTATCTTCAGGCCAATCAATGCCCGGAATTACTTCAAGGCTAATGAATATGTGATTTAATTGAAAATTTTAGAACGATTTCTCATGGCGAACCAGCTGGTCGCCAAAGGTGGCTAGTATAAAATATGCTGATAAAAAGTCTATTTGACCATTTGCTTCATAAAAGCATGATCATTCGATTAAATTAGGTATTTGATTTCGTAATTAAAATTGTAAATATGTATCTAATTTTAGATTTAATCTTTTAATAGATTGACTTTGTGGAGTTATTCATGTTTTTGTGAATCAGATATATCATAAATGAAACGAGGTATACAAAAAAATTATAAAATACGATCACCAAAATTGTAAAGATTTCTTTCATTTTAAACTGTTGTTGCTGTCAGGCATTTAAGCAAAATCAGCGTCACTTGCTTTTTCAGTATTGCCAACTAGGGCCAAGAGTACGATTTAGCTACTTCATGCATCATTTTCGCTTGCACAACTCCTTTTTACTAGGGGGCACATTCATACACCTCATAATTAAAACACAGAAGTAGAACAACCATACTAGAATTCGGAATGCTCAGATCACGGGGAAGACCCGCTATCCCTATATCAGAATGCCGGCCTCATTTTGAACTCATTAGTCTACGGAGGAATTGTCGATTTGTCAATCTGGGCACATCTTTAGTTCATATAATTAATATCCTAAGTATTTGACGGCATATAGCACACAAACTTAAAAGAACATCATGCAAAATATACGAAATTTAATATGCGATAAAAAATCTAACTGCATAAAACACCAGACAGATTAACAAAATATATATATTCACTATTCTCTTTACCACTTATTCTCTTTACCTGAACACAACTTGTATTTTTTGAAGAAATTGTCAAATTGGTATTAAATAACATTTTTTTGTTAATTAGTTTAGATAAATTTTTGTTCAATAGTATCATATGTCTAATGTAAACATAATCGATATTTTTTATTCTTAAAATAATTTGCTCATTCCCCTTAATAATTGTCTCTTTCCTTGATTATCCATTTTAATAATTATTATTTAAATTTTTTTTCTAGTTTTCATTAATTAGATAATAAATAACTGCACCCTCTTGCTGAAAGGTCTTCTTGCCTAGAAGAAACTAAGATATTGTATAAATTTTAAAAATTCATTTAAAAGATTAAAAAGATTTATCTTATTGATTGGTATTTGTACTTGAAAATATTTTTATTTCACGTTCTTTTACATGCCTTATTTTTATACTATAATTATTATCTTTAAAAAATAAAAGCATATTATAATTCAGCCAGATAATGAATTTTTATAGTTTACAGAAATTTTTATTCGTGCCAAAAAGATTCCAAGTTTTGTCATAAATCATTCTATAAACATAACATACATCAAATAAAACTCAGTAAAAAAAGAAAGGAAGAACTATAAAAAAGAAAGGAAGAACATCTACGAGTTAAGAAAGAAAGAGAAATAACGGATGTGTCCTCACTTAAAAGGGAAAAAAATTATACTTAATATAAAAAAATACATCTATGTAAGCTCCAGAATAATATTCGTGACAAATTCTGAACAATAACGAATAAAACAAAAAAGTTTAAGGAACACAAAAAGTGTTGAATTACATAAACTAAAATAAGTCATGTAATTTCATGAGGAGAAGGAAACGTCTGTTTTGACTTTGCTTGTCTGCAAAGTTTGAGATTTTTTTTAAAATAGGGAAGTCGTATGTAAAGGAATAGATTTTTCTCAATCTGCATTGTCCTAGACAACGCCTGTGCCAAAAGTATTGTTGATAGATTTGGAAGGAAGAATTATATAAATGCTGTTTTCAACAACAACAAAAAAGAGCACAAATAATAATAAAAAAAGATATTGAAAATCTGTTTTTGCATCTGAATAAATAATATAAAACTATGACAGGACGTAATTTTTTTTGTATACTGAATAAATAGATAATAATCTAGGTTAGTCTAATATTGAATTGTCAAAAGCCAAAACTCACTTTTTTTCTATGGTGTAACTTCGCTAATTCAAATGATTTTTTAATTCGAATTTTTTCCATTAATTTAATGTTAAAAACTTCTAATGGATTATCCTTTTTATGATTAATTTTAATTTAAAATACATTTGTATATAATAAACAAAACTTTTCTCATCTTTTAAAAGTTTTGAATTTGCTGGTTTAAACTACATTGTTTAGTACGAAGTTTTATTATAAAAATATTGTTAAACTAAAAAGTTGTATTAAATTTTTGATACATGCACAATTATTATTGCATAAAATAAAGGGAATAAACTAGATCGATCTAGGACTTAAAAATAATAAGACAGTCTTTTCTATTTTCAATCCTCTCAGAATACCATATAAGAATTGCGAAAAGAATACTTTTAGACTTCCGAACACGAAATTCAATGAACTGAATAAAATGGTACGTCCACTTAAAGCATTAGCTGACTATGATTGAAACCCATATCTGTCTCATTGTCTTTTGACATAGGACATTAACGTGAAAGAAACATTAAATGCCGTGCAAAGGTGAAAAAAACTCCGGAATAACTAACTCTGACAGACATTAAAGACGCAGTCACGCATCATGATCCCGAAATTGAACCGTCTGACTCGTCCGGGTCAGGAAAGGGTGCTACCTAATCGATTTTCGATGCTCAGCCCAAACCCTCAAATCAAACATCATTCACCCATGCCCGATGACGCTAATCATCCTATTATCTATTCTTGGCTAACTTCCGATGGGCACTTTCACATGGTTTTTGGGACACTTAATGGGAGAGAGGCAGCATGTAATACTGCTTTTTCCTTCAAACTGAAGTCATAACTGAGAAGTGAATCGGTTTTTAAAGGCTGATTACAATGAATTAATTCCTTGATGGTCAAAGTAATGTTATTTGAGTCCCTTTTAATGAGCTAATCATATCAAAAATATGAAGTAATAATTTTGATCGAATGGACAGAAATTTAATTATGAATAAGTTTTAAAAATACGCAGGAGTTATCTTTTTTCCTCAATTTTCTGCCAATGGAGAATTTCAGAAATTTGGCCTATATAAGGCAGGTGAGTATATAACGATGTCTCCCCTTTTAAAAAATAATTATTTTTGTTTCACGATTTTGATTTAATGCAAATTTTGTTTCATTAATTTTGATTTAATTGAGATGTTGATGATTTAATTTAACTTATTATATTTACTTACTTATTTCTTATTTTTTATTTTACCAACTTTATAAAATAATTTTTTTTTCATTTTTTATTGATTTATGAATGTGAATAAATAGCTTTCATAAATGAATTATAATTTCTCACGAATATGTTACACTCAGTTTTGTAGTCAATGTTAATAATGCATAAATTTTCGATATTTAAAAATACATCAATAACTAAATGTAAGTAATGAATCTAATAGGAATTAGGCATTTACGAATAAAAAAAAATATTAATAAATAATAATTAATAAATATTAATAAATTAATAATTAATAAATATTAATAAATATTAATAATAAATATTAATAAATTATAATTTACGAAGTGCTATTCTAATTTATGTATAACGCTAGAAAGTGGCCCAGAAATTGTGCTTTTTACTTATAGTTGAACAAATTTCAGAATTGCTACATTCTTTGAACCTTTTTACGACTGCATTGAATCCCACTGCTTATTTAGCTAATTAATATAGTTGAGAAATATTGTTTAAATTTTTTGGAAAAGTTTAACCTTGTCATCAAAATGAACATTCAGTCGCAGAAAAGAAGATACAAAAGAAGCCAAGAAATAGGCTCCGAACAAAAAGTTTAATTCAGCTCAAAAGTAGGCTTAACTGACGCCAGATAAATAATCGTGGTAAGTCTTAAGATTAATATGCATTATAAAATACTTAATAATCTTGCCAATATTCCAGAAATTCTTTAATATAGTATTCACAATCCTAGATGGATGCCAGAAATGGTGTTAAACAGCTTTTGGGATTGCAATAAAAATTGTCATGAATACATTTAATAAGTCTAGTGGCAATCTTTATGATCTTCTTATAGAAATTGATACTGGTATCTTCCAAAACAATGATCTCATAAAAAATGACCTCTATATTATCATAAAATTAAAAAAAAAATATCTTTTTAATAATATTAAAATGCTTTCTCTTAAATTTAATTATGTTTTTTTATCATATTTGACATGCTATCTGAAATGACGTTTTTAAATGCTATCAAATTCATTCACCAAAACACTAAATAGATAATTTTTATTAATCTTTAACTCCGCAGAATAATTTCCACTTACGCTTTTATTTCATATTATTATGGGCCGCGGTGGCCTTGTGATAAGGTCCTGGCTTCAGAGTCGGCGTGTTTCAAGTTCGAGACTCGATTCCACTGAAGAACCGCCGAGTAAGGGGATCTGTTGCACGTTAAATTCGTCAGGCAAAACGTCCTCCTGCTGGTGTGAAATGATGGGGAAAGGGGGGTATTAGCTCAGGTAACATCCTCATCATCTGACCGTGGTTCAAAATTACAAGTTCTGTCCCAAAATAGCCATAGTTCTACTTTAAAAAAGGACGTAAACTTAACTAAACTAATTTCTTATTATATACTTGTTTTAATGTGTAGTAAATGGTTTCAATCGAATTCAAGTTTTTCAATTATATCAAATAAAAAAGATGAATTTTTTTTCACCCAATGCATTTCATATTAATTATTTACCAGTAAAAAAAGTCAAGAGTCTAGGTGAACAAATTGTTCCCCCAGATTCTTTTTTATTAAAATGTTTATAGACTCTTTTCGTATCTGTGGCCCTAAGAATATGCCTAGTTTGTTCTGCAAGGGAATCTGTTTCTAATGTCTTCATAATAGGTTGCCATATATTTGCGATTACATTCATTGAATATAGAATAAATTTGGATGCGGAATTCTGATAGCTTTACTTTCCTGTATACATAGAATATAAAAAGTATTGCAATCATCAAGAAATTCTATCTCAAGATTTTAACGAATCTCCACATTTCAGATCCTGAGTCCAAAAAACCCGTTTCGAAAATGTTTTTCTGTCTGTGACAAAGATAACTCAAAAATGTTTGAGCTAGATTGGCGAAATTCAATATACGGTCTTAACACCAAATTTGCGGATTTCTGTCAAATTTTAGCTTACTCTTTTCCGAGCGAGTCGGTTGACCTAGATGTTTTAATATGGCAACATAACAAGTGCTAGATGAGTAAAATTCTGTAAACATATTTAACATCTATACCGTGGTAGACACCTATCAAATTTTGAGACAAATACAACAAGGGATTGACTGGACTGTTGATCTCTATTTTTTGGAAACAATTAAACGTGATAACTTAAAATGTAATGACTTTAAATATATCAAATTTAGTATGTGATTTTGTGATTACAAGTGCAGTTCCGTGTGACATTTTTGTTTCAATTGGAGGGGAAAATTGTCTAAAACATAAATTTTCAGATACTATTATCCGAACACCAAGAATTAATTGTCAAACAACTTACTTGTTACAAACAACATGTCACATTATAGATTTAGTAAAAAGGTTATATTCACCATAAAGGTAATATTTCGTAACTATTATACGACATTACTATGCAAGGCATTTTCTGCGATAAAGACTCTATCAAAGAGAATGCGAGAAAGTTTGAGAAAGACCTAACATATACATTTTTAACTTCGGAAATTTATTTTGCTCATTGTATTTTGTGACATTTTGATGATGCAGAAAATTTGTGAAAATTGGTGCTCAGTATGTTGACCAAACTATAATATGTAATTTATTCTCACTGAACAAACAAAAAAATCTTGAAATATCGGTTTAGAAAATTTTTCTCACTAATACGTTAAGAAATATTTTAGGATAATTTGTTGAGCAAACAAAGATGAATATATTTTTTTCTATTTCATGAATCCATCACTTTTTGCTAGCAATTTTTCATTCCCACGAATTCATTTTTCATTTCTAAAAATTTCAATTTAATTTCATAGTGCTCATGGGGAAATTATTATTTACATTGAAACAGGCCGATGGATATAATGAATTCCAAATTATTAGCTAAAGATATTATAAGCGCTAAGAAATTCAGTACTTAAGTTTCCCCTCTATCACCAACACTTCCTAAAAAATAAAGCAAGCTAAACTTATAATTATATTTCAATATGAAATCCAATAAAACAGATGCTGTGAAATGATGATATAAAGCCTGAATAAATTTGCATAGAAAATTTTTAAACAATTTCCCTCAATAAAAATGAAAAATTACATTTAGAAATGTTACCATAATGTAGTTTTCGTACAAATATACAATAGAGATGAAATTAAATGAATGAATGTATTCACAGATAAACATGGCACTAAGAACCATGACACGTTCTTTTCAGTGCATTTCATGCCTGGATTTCTCAAAATGTTGTACATCCCGCCACTGGAGTGAATCTGAAAACAAAAGCTGTACAAAAGTAATGTCTTGAGATGGATTTCTCTAAAAAAATCAGGTTACAACATTCGAATCACTGATGTTAATGCTAATAACTCTCAGTCAAAAATACAGGGTGATTCATATTGAATGAGATAAAAATAATAGTAAAGTACAAATTAATTATTTAGTGGAAACCAATTTATTCTGAAACTACAATTATACGAATTTTATCACGTAACAGAGCAACGAAGTTCGAGTAACTAAATAGAAGCTAAAGGTCCTATAAAATCGTTTGTCATCATAGAAAAATAGCGCTATTCATCTAGGAAAAAGTGTTCAAATTTTTGTAATACGTCAAAATATCTATCGTTATCGTCGATTTTAGTAAATTTCTACATTTTGTGAAGAACCAACGCAAATTCTTAACATTGGATGGCGGTTGAAATAGTTGCAAGACACGGGCTGTTTTTTTAAGACAACTAACACAAGATAATGCTTTCACCAAAATTGAAGTAATAGAAAATATTCGGGAAATTTTTTTACAAAGATCAAACAAAAAAAAATTTGACATAAAAAACAATGCCAATACTTCAACAATCAACTATCCTATCATAGGATTATTGTGTTGGGGCAAATGACATAATGCTATCTTTTTGGCCACCGGAATGAAGCCTCTTGCGATTTTTCCCCCTTGGAGTTTTATTAAAGACAAAGTCTTTCTCCCTCCACTTTCCAAAAGACCTACAGAAATTGAAGCAGTTGGCATGTTGGACTCATTAACAAGGATATTCTATCATGAGTGTGGCGGTACTGAGAACACCATATAGACATTTGCTCGGCCGACCTTCTGGCATAGGGATAGTAAGTCTTCCCCGAGATCTTGGCGTTCTGAGTTCAAGTTCTATTTCGTACATGATTGTTGTTCTTCTGTGTTCTATCTGTGAGGTATGTGAATGTGCCTCCCTGTAAAATGGACTCGTGCAACGAATATGACACATAAAATAGGAGGTTGTACTAATTGGCGCTGCTGAAAAAATAAGAGACGTTCATTCAGCTTAAATCACTGACAGATAATTGTAACGTGCCAAAAGTCAATACACAACAAAAACATTTGCTTTTTCACTCGAGGAACACAAATAGAAAAACTGTAGAAGGATAATTCTGTTGGGTTGTTCGGAAAGTAATTTCGTATTTTTTTGTCAAAATGAAAAGAAATTTTCGTTTAATGAATAAATTATTTATTAAATTATAAAATTGCCATTCTGGTCGAATACCTTTTGTCATATTTTTGGTAGTAACATGATTACACGCTCATAAAAGTTTTGGTCTTTGTTGTAAAAAAAACTGATCGAGGTGGTTTTTGGCCTTCTCATTTGAAGGAAAAATTTTGCAAATCAGTTCTGGTACTGATGTACTGTTAACACATCTTCTCCACACATATTGGCTAATTTATTTCTGGCTTGAACAGCATTTTTACCTTTTAATAGCAAAAAAGAAAAAAATGACGAAAATGCTGTTTATTGCTCTCCATATTTAAAAGGGCACCATCCAAAAACTACTGCGAAGAATCAGCTGCACTTTTTCACACTCAAGCCCTGCTATATCAGCTCTTAAAACATAAAATGATTTTGCGGTTTAAGTATGAAATTGGGTGCGAAAAATGCAATTAAATATTTTGTCAGGAAAAAACGAAATTACTTTCCGAACGATCCAATAGTTTCTCTGTAAGTTTGATTTATCGAAAAAAATTAATTTTAGCATAAAGATGTATGCTTTAATTTTGTTCCATTCAATATGAATTATTTTGTGTATAGAAATGTCTTTTTCGTCTGGACTAAATTTTAATGAGGGTTATTTGAACAAAAACTGCGACTGACCAATTTAATACCTTTCAGGTTTGAAATAAATGCGAAATCATCGAAAAGTTGTTCTTCGTGAATAAACATTGACATGACGTGAAACTCTGACTTATAAACATTGGAGATGTTAGTTACAGTAAAATCAGAAACATTACTGTCAGTTTGCTTTTAATTTTGTAGTCTATGTTTTTTTCAAAGCTAATCGTTTAATCCTAGATTTCTCCAAATATTTACAGCAAAAAATTTATAGGACTTAAAATAAAGTTGATACAAATGTCTCTATTCTTATTTGAGCTCATCTGTATTTAAAATTATGTGCCGGTCTGTCACTCCGTAACAGGTTTAAAAGCTTTCTTAAATAAGATTTGTAATTCCTAAAAAGGAATACAGATTTTGAATACAAGATAAACTTCTAAAAGATATTTCAAAGAAATTTCTGCAAAAATTATTAACGTGGCATAGTATATTATTAATGTTTCATCCAGGGCATTAGAAAGCGTCGTTTGAAAAATCTGTTCAGTCTCACGTAACACATGTTGCATCTACTCCAGTACCCACACTCCTAACGAGGCGCCAGTCACGTAACCCATTTGCGACTCACATTTATTCTCTAATTACTTCGTCTCACCACCAGCGTAGCAACAACTCAGCTCATCTTGAAAATCCAGCAAACTAGGCACCAATTAGGAGTGAAAGTCAATGCCAAACGTTCCTCTCAATTACGCTCGCGGAATATTTAGCAACCGTGGAACAGGAAGTTGAACTGCAAGCTAATATCAAACGTCAGCATTTGAATTTTCCATTAATGAGTTTGGAAAGCCCTTTGAACGGTATCTATATGCAAGCGAAAGTTATTTTACATTTGATCTGAAAATAATCCGATTGTCATTTTAAGTTTGATAAGACTTGCGAAATATTTTTCTGAAATTTAATTTGGTAAAAGTAGGAAGTGTATCAACCGCATTTTTTTCCAACGGCTGGTTCAACTCTTTTACACTTTGATGAAAGCAAAAACTTTAGATTAATTAAACGTCAAATATTTGTTTTTATAGTTTAATACGTCTTATTTTAATAATCTGAAGGAATTTTTAAGGGTTTTAAAAGAGCTTGCTTATTTTCAGATAATATTTGAGAATTTTTTTAATTTTTTGCTTCTAATTTCCTTATACATAGGAATGTTTGAAATTATACTATTGGCCTGGGAAAAGATGTTCTATTTTTGTTTTTTAATTCAAAGGGTATTATAAATAATCATTATTTACAATTGTATTTTCTACAGTATTTTTATTATTCTATTTAATTCAGTACTTTTAATATTGTTCTATTTTCTTTTGTACTTTTATTATTGTTCTGTTTCCTACTGAACTTTTACTATTCTATTTCCAACTGTTATTTTCTGTAGTATCTATCCAGAATTTTCTCATAATCTCAAATAAAGGGTTTAACCACCTTTACCGCATAAAACCGTGGACTTTGGCCATGTCCATGAACACCACACAAGCTCAAAGTTTAATTTTTAAAGATCCTTAGATCCTTACATGAGACTTATACTCTTCTTTGTATTTCTAAATAAAACCAGCACGCGTGTATTAATCTTATGCCAGCCGCTGACAACAAAGAAGGTTGCTATTAGTAATCAGTCTTTGGCGATTAATCACTGACATTTTCTGGTATTTATGCACCACACTCAGTACTACTTCTGGTATATACACTGAAGTGACAAAAGTCATGGGATGACTGTTAATATCGTGTCGGTCCTCCTTTTGCCCGGCGAAGTGCAACAACTCGACGTGTCAAGGAGTCCACAAGTCATTGGAAGTCCTCTGCTGGAATATTCAGCCATGCTGTCTGCATAGACGTCCATAATTGTGAAAGTGTGGATGGTGCAGGAGTTTGGGCACGAACTGACCTTTCGATGATGTCCCATAAATGCTCGATGGGATTCATATCGGGCTATCTAGGTGGCTAGATCATGCGTTGGAATTGTCCGGAACGTTCTTCAAACCAATCGCGACCAGTTCTGGCCCGGTGACATGGCGCATTGTCATCCATAAAAATCCCATCGTCGTGTGGGTACGTGAAGTCCATGAATGACTTCAAGTGATCTGCAAGCAGCTGAACATAACCATTTCCAGTCAATGATCGGTTCAGTTGAACCAGAGGACCGAGTCCATGCCATGTAAAAACAGCCTACACCATTATGCAGCCACCACCAGCTTGAACAGTGCCTTGCTGACAGTTTAGGTCCGTGGCTTCGTGGGGTCTGCGCCACACTCGAACTCTACAATCAGCTCATAACAACTGAAATCGTGACTCATTTAACCACGCCACGGTTTTCCACTGGTCTAGGGACCAGTCGATATGCTCACGAGCCCAGGAGAGTCGCTGCAGGTGATGTCGTGCTGTCAGTAAAAGCACTCGAGTCGGTCTTCTGCTGTCATAGCCCAAGGAAGACAAATTTCGCCGCACAGTCCTATCGGACACGTCCCTCGTACGTCCCACATTGATTCCTGCAGTTATTTGACGAAGTTTTGCGTGTCTATTAACATTGACCATTCTACACAGACGTCGGCGGTCTCGGTCGTTTAGTGCAGGTGGTCGCCCACTGCGCTGTCCATGATGGGATGTGATGCCTGAAATTTCATATTCTCGGCACACTCTTGATACTTTGGATCTCGGAATGTTGAATTCACTAACGATATCCGCAATGGAATGACCCCTGCGTCTAGCTCCAACTAACATTCCACGTTCAAAGTCTGTTAATTCTCGTCGTGCCACCATAAATCACGAAAAACCTGTTCACATGAATAACTTGCACACAAATGAAAGCTCTGGAAAACGAACTGCGCATTTATACTTTTTCGCTGCGATACTACTGCCATCTGTATATTTGCATATTGCTATCCCATGACTTTTGTCACTTCAGTGTATGTGTTAAAGTACCAAAAAAAATTGAATATGTATTTTTTCGTTTAAATTCTAGCTTTTATTATAATTAGGATCGCAAGATCAAATATCAGTTTTAATTTTTTAAAGTTTTTAGTTAATAATTTATAGGTATGGACCGATAGAAAATTAATCCATGAACAGAAACGGTCTTAAATTCGATGTAAATCTACATTTAAGATAGTAAATTCGAATATTAAATTTTATTTACAACTCTTTACCTTGTGTAGTTAACCTATTATCAAAAAAATTTTTAGTGGAATAAATAAAAATTAATGATAATGCATATTTTGAGCCTTTTAAATAATTATGAAATTTAAATTTTTGTAAATAATTTGAATAAAATTGCTTCTAAAATTTAAATAAAGCGGGAAATAATAAGCAATTTGAGATAATTTCACATTATAAGAAAATATGAAGACCTTTATGCTTTTAAAAATGACTATAAAGTGCTATATGAAATTAACATTTTCAATTCAATGTTGGTTAGTCATCTATATAGTGTTATGAATCTGCAATACTGCTTTCCAGCTTAGTTAGTCTAATAATAAGTAATAGAGTTTTAGAGATATTTTAATGGATGCCTGAATGCCCGACCTTGGCGATAAAGTTGGTGAATTTTAGAGACAAATTACCAATTTGGGCTGCAAAAAAAAGGTTCTAGAAAATGCAAGAATTATATCAATATTTTTATCAGGAAATGTGTCTTGGAATGTGTCTCTTCTAGATTTTTTATGGCCTTATCAGAAAAATATAAATAAAATCAGATAAAAATTAATGAACTGAATCCTTTTTTATAAAGTGTTGATGTCAGAAAACTCTAACTGTTTATACTAAGCTGTTTTCTGTTTAATGTTGAACTGGTTGCATGTGTGAGGCTAATTTTTGCGGGAAATGTTTTTGAATTCTTCTACTGAGTCTTCTAAAGGAATAAAGCTTCATTATTCGCCATCAAGCTGAATGATTTCTCATTGTACACTCTTCACAACAAAACTTTAAAGTCTTTCCAATTGAAAGAAGACTGATTAAGGTATTAATCTCTGTAAGGAAATAAGTGACTGTGCATTGCTATATGCAAAAATTTTCACAACCTTCATTTTATCGTATCATAATTTTTAAGATAAATTCGTGAACTTCCAAAATCCTTCTACAGAGGAATTACAACCAATCTAGCTAATTCAAAAATAAACATGATGTATCTTAACTCTATTTAGTATATTATCCTTACTAAATTTAATCTCCCCTATTGAAGCGAAGTTAAGAGAAATAAAGCTTTTTTGATCAAATCAATCAAACACTCGATGATATCAAAGCTTCAAACTTCGAAGGATCGTTCCAAAACAGCATTAGTGGGTGAGAAAGAAATTTTTAATTAATCAAATATTTGATTAAATTTTTCAAAACTTCAAACGGATATTTGTGAATAAAAGTTGAAGAACTTATGTAATAAATATCAGAAGTACCCACAGAACGTTGCCAGTGACATAATATCCAAAAGGAAAAATTAGCTTTAAATTTAAGTTTAATTTCCACCCGATATGACATGGACATGTTATGCAATATCAAACATGTTATGGAATATTTGATGATTTCAAAATGTATTTTGAAATCATCAAAAATAAATACAAAGCTATTTTTATAGCCCACATTCAGAAATATTTAGACTGTTAAAAAGGTTAAAATATGATATGCTCATAGACAAAATTCACTAAAAATATGCAACAGAAAAGCTGTTTTAAAATATCTCCCATATCAGTTAATTTTGAAGGGAGGGGGGGGGGGGGCTGATGAGTTTTGAATCACTGTTTAAAATCAGACATAAACAAAAATGTATCGTATATGCATACTGTAGTTGTTGCTACTTGCACATGCACAATTGATGGTTTTCGCACATGCGTGAAATAGCACAGATACTGCTACTTCACGCATACGCGAATCGTAGTAAGAAAATAATTGAAATCGAAATTATAAAATTCCTTTTTTATTTTGATATGACTTAAATATACTAATACCTTCCCCAATAAAGGCTGTATAAAATGGTACAAATATCTCCAATATCAGTTCAGTATTTCTCAAGTTTTTCTCTTTCAAACATACAGACATTTTCAGAAGACATCATTTTATATTATATATAGATTAATCATTTTGAGTAAAATTAGTTATTGTTGGCTTTTAAAAATCCCTTCTTACTGTTCATACTCTCATTTTAATTTTTTAAACGTTTTGAAAGATAAAAATATTTCATGTGCAATGACATTTTAAATAATTTAAATCGCATAAAAAAATTTTGGCATGAAATTATTTAAATGAAACATTTCATATATCAGCCAAAATTCTAATAAAAATCGTTCGTTATTTTTTTCAATATGAATTCTAATCTTTTATATTTTAATGCTTTTTTTTTGTTTCATCTTCTGTATCATAACTTGCCAATTTCATAAATTTTTTTTTGTGTTCAACAAAATTATTAACTTTTTTAACTTAACAAGCCTTAATATTAACTTTTTTTACATATAATTTTACAGTCGATTATTCCTAAAAGTCCACCAAATTATTTTTTCTATGATTCTCTATAATAAAAATACATTTTCAACTCCAATAATTTTTCTATTAGTATAATTAGGATACATTTCCCAAATAATTATTAAACCCATCATGAAATTTTCCGCTATATTTCACTTAAGGGCTTTGCATTAAATAAAACCTTAATAAAAAGGTTAAATTTTCGGCTGCTTGCCAACACAGAAGACCTTGCAAATTAATAATGTTTCTTTTTTACAACATAATCGCATATTAGTGCTATAAATAATGATTAAAGTTTAAAAAACAACTCGAAAACCTTTTTCAAATCTGAAATAATAATTTATCGTTTGGTGATGAATGTATGAATAAATAAATAAGGCGAGCTGTATTGAATAAATTGTTTCCTATGTAGAAAAGCATTACTAGCTTTTTAAGTATTGAGTTTCAAATGCCATGATTTTTAGCTGACGATTCGAAAGATTGGGTACTATATTATTTTATTCGTTTTCTTTGTTTAGTGAAAAAATTAATCATTACTTTTTTTTTGCAAACCACTTTACTTGAATTAATGCGTATGGGAATCTCTTCGGTCTTTTCAGTCGTGTATTTTCAGATTTGTTCACATTAAATTAAATGGATTGTGTGTTCTTTTAATGAAAGAAAGGAAAAAAGAAGCGACTGTGTTCTGAATGAAAAACAGATTATAATTTTTATAGCGACATTTAAATGTTTTCAAAAGCTCTGGTATACATTACTTTATTGAATTTAACTTGGAATCCAATTAAATTTGGTTTCAGAATGTAACTTTATGCAAATTATCTAATTAATTTTATTTAAAAGCTGAGCTTACGGGCTCTTGCTGATCGAAACTTGTTCACCAATTCTCTAAACAATTTCAATTAAAAGGGAGCTTTTAATGAAATACGCGAGAATGAAATCTTATCAAAAGCTCTGAAATAATCCAAAAGTTAGGAAGAATTTTAAAAATGAATAATTCGAAAACTAATAAAGATAAAAAGAGGCGGTTTGCACTTGGCGGATGGAAAAAAGTCGGGTTTTGTATGTCAACGAAAAAATAAGTTCTGATGCCACCAATAGATGGCGCAGTCAGATTTCTTAAGAAGGATTATGCAAAGCAACAAACGATATAAAAAGAAACAACTTATAGACATCGAAATGCTGTCCATAATTGTGAAAGTCATTTTAATTAAACTGTTTTATAAGAATTCGAAAAGTGCCACGGCGGCATTGCTAACATATCGCTACATGAAGATTATGCAAGATAGCAAAGGGCAAATAACTTCTTCAGTATTGAACAAAATGATGAAGAAATTTGAAGCTACAGGTTTTTGGGCATCACGTCCTTAAGTAGACGCCCCTCAGTAGCCGCTGCTATTACCACGGCAGTGCAGCAAACTGTATAATCCATGTTGGCGGTTTCTGCACATGGGGAGTGCAGTGCTCGAGAAGTTTCGAAGCAGGCTGGAATATCGTACGGAAGGGTCTGAAGAGTACTACGAATAATTCTGAAACGGCATCCCTTCCAGGCAACATAACCAAGAATTGAAACCATCGACTTCCGTAAAGACTTTGTGAATTAGGTATTAAATAAGACGTAAGAGCAGTATGACTGGCTTCATAATATGTTTTGGACAGATGAAGCGCATTTCACACGCTCTGGCGCTGTTAAAAAACACAACTGTCGAGTGTGAACCACATGCATTTGTTGAGGAACCCTTACAACAGCCTAAAGTAACAGTCTGATGCGGCTTCCTGATTTTTTTGGACATTAACAAAATCACAACATATAATTGACATTTTTCTCTAACGTATCCCTAACAGCACTGAAAGATGTCATCAGCCAAAATGTGTCTGCCATAACACAAGAGATGCTATTAAATACTGTAAACGTTGTGGTGACTCGTTTCACAGCAGTACATCTGAATGATGAACATTTAACTAATTACCTGTTATTAAGCTAACTTGAAAGTTGTCTCAATTTTTCGTTTGTAACTCATAGTTTGGTAAAATAAAAATATAGCTCCATCTGTTGATCACCAACAGAACTGTTTTTTGTTTTGCTAACACAAAACACGTCTTCTTTTCCATCCGTTTAGTGTAAACCGTATTTTTTTAAATCCTTATTCGTATTCGAATTACTGATTTGTAAAGTTCATTCTGATTTTTGGATCACTCGGTACATTTATTTCATTTTATTGAATTTAACTTGGAATCCAATAAAATTTGGTTTCGGAATACAACTCTTTATGCAAATTATTTAATTCCTTTTATTTAAAACCTGAGCTCATAGGCTCTTGCTGATTGAAACTTGTTCTCAATTCTCTAAATAATTTCAATGATAAAAATTATTTTTATTTTCTTTGTAACTGCACACCCCAGATTAAGGTAAAGGTCTAAATGATGTTGTGTATTTGTAAAATGTGCTTATATTATTGAAAAATCCAGGGTTCTTTTTTATACAACAACGCGTTGTTTGGAGGACTGCCAACTATATTTGGACCTGCAGTGGCCTGGTGATTAGGTCGCGGCTTCAGAACCGGAAGTTTTCAGGTTCGTCACTCGATTCCATCGAAGGACAATCGTATAAGCGATTCTAGAGCACACTAAGTCCGTTCGGGCCAAACGTGTTCCCATTGGTGTGGTGTCGAGAGGGGGAGCCAGCTCAGGAATTGTCCTTGTAATGTTTCTAAAAACTAAAATTATTTCTATGAATAAATTTCATGGATTATTTAACAAGAACATATCAGTATCATTACCAAAGTATTCAAAAACACAACATTAATGTCATCAGAAATTATTTCTACTATTTTAAACACTTCAAAAATAATACGACAATAATAAAAGCTATAAAATACAACCGTCATTGATAAAGAATATTCTTCCCATAAACTTTTATTACTACAAATATTCAATTTGGCAGTGAATCATAAAAAGATTAGAATATTGATTGGTAAAGTTGCTTTGTGGACTAATGTGTTTTGAAACTATTTGACGGATTCAAATTGTTTTTCACCGGCATATACTCAAAGTACAAACATTCCCCAGATTTTTCTAATATATTAAAATGAGGACTTATAGCAAGCCACGGTAACATCTGTACATTATTTGCAATGGTCAAATTTTTAACTCCAGTGGAGATGTGAAGGAAGACTTCATCTTGTTGAAACAGTCAAAATTCCCCTTCTAATTCGTAGCCATGACTAAGAAGATTAGCAATTGAAAGTATTCTGTATACTTCTGTCCCTCATTGAGAAAGACCTGAATTATTCCCGTATCCAACTGCCAACCAGACCATTAAACTTTGTTTAAAAAATGCAATCCTTTTTGTTATATAATGCTCCTAAATAAATTCTAGAAAAGCTTTGGTGTAAACACTAGAAAAGTTTATATGGAATAAAATTTGGTTTAAGTCATCTGGATACAAAATAACATACTCTTTGCCTAATGGTCTTCAATCTATTTCAAAATGTGTCGCCAAAACTTCAAAGGAAAAGAAACTTTGACTTAGTATATGGAATAACTTTGCTTGGGGTCTGTTACATATCACTATTCATTTAGTTTCTGGAAAAGATTCTTATTCATGTATTAGCATCTCAATTTTTTCTGTCTTTTTATCAGATAACATTATATCATAATTTTATGAGAATTTTTCATGGAAATAGAAAACACAAAATAAGTTATCAAATACATCTGCGATAGATATTTGATTTCGATAAGATGTAAATTTACATCATATTATTTTTTTTAAATGTGGAAATGATATGCATTTGTTATTTAAAACAGAAGTGAATTTTTTTTAAAAATTCTCTTTAGAATGAGAAAAAATTGTTTATCAAAATTTATATTCGCTCTAGTTAATTTCAAAAATCTTTAATGTGTGCATGATCCAATTAATTTGAATATCACCTTTTTTTTCTTGCTAACCATATAATTGATTCATTTTTATCCTCTTAGGAGCTCACCTTGTATATGTGAATATGGATGTTCCATCCCTAAGATCTCAGGTATCTTCCTTCCCTTTCGGTTTATCTTACCCCTGAGTTTCTGCTATTTATTCTTTAAATACAAGCAAGGGACCTAGTTCTCCATGAGAAGTTTCAGCCCCCTACTTACTTCTCGCTTCTCTTGGACAGCCAAAAGCACCACGTGTTGACCATCGAGGGGGGTGTACCTTAAACGGATGGTACACGGTGGCCCCCAGCGTATAAATCAACTGATAGCTAGCTCCCTGAATTGTTAGTCTTACTTCTTAGGTTTGGTGCAGAGGATGATCACGGTTCCAGGAGGTAATTTCGAGCGTATAGATTCTGGCTAGCCCTATGATAAGCGTTGAAGATGACAATATCCAGAGCCGGGGCTATGATCCCCTGTAGTGTTTTGTGGTGAGTAGTATCAACAAATATGAATTCCTATAAATGTCGCTTGGGTAAAAAATATTAGAATCTCTTCAATATGTATCTTACCTTACTAACATAATTATGCAATCATGCAATTTATTTTTATTGCGAAGCGTATTTCTAAAAAGAAAAGAAGTCTTTTCATTCAGTATCATCTTTTATTGTGAGAAAAAACTTCAACTGGAAAGTCAGGAGTGGAAGTATCAATTTAAAAAAATCAATTAGTAAGTCACCTGATTGAAGTTACATCACGAAAACAATTGCTTACAATTTTAAAGTTGAAATCAATTGGCTCTGTACTATTTTAAGTTACTCCTCGTGGTTTCTTGAATTCTCCGCAAACTGTGATTACTTGCAGGGAATTATGTATGTCTTTTTGAAAGATATCACTTAAAAATCAAAGATTGACGCATGTGCGTTTCATTGCTATTCTGCGAAATGGACAATGCGATAAAAGCTAAATACAAAGCATATAACTGTTACGTTTAACTCCTCAAAATAGTCAGAAAGAATAAAGGCCCGATGTTTAAATTTGCCGGAAAGACCTCATGTTCCGGATCTCTTAAGATGCGTTAAGTGCAAGCGTTTTGTCACTCAAAAGACTCACTAAAACTTACACCCACTATGCCGAAAAATTACCCAATATTCAGCCAAGACAAAATGTGTCAATTTTAAGGAAATGTGCATTTTCTTTTACAGGAGTTGGATGAGAAACAGAAAACAATAGCTTTGCTTTCATGGTTAAAGAGAGACTGTGCCATTCTATGAAGCTCGGGAAATTGAGAATGCTTGTACACCTGAAATGATTTTATCCTAAAAGAACTATCTAAAACTCTGGATATCCGGCATGTCATAAGGAATTTCATATTTGACTCTCAATCTAATGCTTCAATCCAATATCTGAATTTGATTAACATTTCAATTACAATCAAATGTACTTGAAAGAAACATAAATCTACTTTTGAAAAAATCTGTGGCATTCAAACTTAAAGAAAAAAGCCGTTCACAGACAGACTTGTGAAAGATTTCTTCTTTATCAAACCGGAATAATGCAGCTTTGGAATAAGTAACAGAGGGCTTAGTTCACAAGGACTTAGCGCCTATATTTGGCAAGTCCAATATCCTGATTAACCTTCACTCCATCCATCTGGGAAGAAGAATGCACAGTTGTGATGTTTCATCACCTCAAACCACTACGGAGTAGAAGAAACCATGTATTTACAGAACTTTTTATCGTTTCACGAATTACATGTACTTATTGGTAATTGTGATCCATGTCAATTTACTGAAGCAGGGTGCGGAGAGATTCAACAAGGAACTATCCTCAAAATACCACTTGATTTTATAATCCATTTTAACCAGGTGCACAGTTTTTAACCAAAATATGTCGAATGCATCTTATATTTGAATGATTTTCAAACATCATATCAAGAGGCAATATGCCCTTAATCGAGCGCTATCTGCAAGTTAATAGATTGCTGTAATAAAAACGGACATGCAATTTCTTTGATTTTTTTTTTTTGCTTTCTCTTTTGTTGGAAGTGAAGCATTCATTTGGATCCTATAATAAATATTGAGAATGCTACCATTTTTGAAGCATTTGATGAAAGTAGGTTTTCAAGATATTTGACCGTAAGCTCACTTTATTTGCACTTGTCTTGCCTCAAAGGTAATAGATCGTTCAATATTCTCAGGTACTCTTCAGCACATTTTTATTTAGAATAAAGCAGTTATTAACTGCAAATGCATGGTATACGGTTTTGCAGAGACGCGTTTTACACCTATTAGATACTATGTACCACATTTATTCAAGAATTGGCTCAGGAAAAATGGACCAATTCTGATTTCATCAGAAAAAGCCTTTAAGTTATCTGTCACAAACACCCACTAAGTTAACAGTGAAACAAATTATTGTCCAATACTACTTTCGAGATTTATTTATATTGAAACACACCATATGTTCTCTAATGCTTTCTGTTGGCCTTCAGAGACTTCACATGTCTCGACTCTTTCATATTCTTTCTTTCTTTCTGTGATAGCGCTAAATTTTTCTTTCACGATTCTGACCTCTATGATGTGGCTTTTCAGACTTTTGATATCTTTTTATCTATTGTTTGGGATACTTTTAAGTTTTTTAAAACTTCTTTCGGGGTGGTTTTGGAAACCAAAAGGGCCCGTATTATTTTTCAAAAAAATTTAGTTCTCACGGCTGTCGTTATTTATCTAACTAGCCTATTTTTCAGATGGTTTGAAGTTAGACAGTCTTGTTGGTTATAGTAATGTTTTTGATACACAAATATTTAATATAAATATTTTTCTGCTCCATGTACTGAAATAGTAGCATCTGTTATGCTCTACAAACAACTTCTCGCTGCTCTTTTTCATTTACACTGATAGAATGTTATTTCTAAACAATTTTCAACACTTTTTCAGATTGAATTGCGTTGAAAACCTTATATCTTTTAAAGAATGTACAAAATAGGAAATTCGACAAACTTTTTTTGTTATATTCTCAGTCATGTTGAATTCATAGAAAATAAGCTGGCGTATTGTGAATAAGGAAATAAAAATGTCAATTATATGTTGTGATTTTGTTAATATCTAGAAAATCAGGATTTTATTCATTTTATACAGTGCATCAAAATTTAAGGGAATATATAATATTTTTAAATTAAATAAGGATTTGATTTATGAATGACAGTCGGAATAAACAAAAAAAATATCTCAAACAACTATAAAAATTCTGAATTACTTCTGCTATCTAGATTGAAATAAAATACTTTCAAAAAGGTATAAAATTATTTTAAGTATAATTTATTAATCATTAACCACCATTAATCGATCATTAACATGATTAATCATCATTAGCATAATCTATTAATTTCTACGCTGAACCAGTCTAGCATGTAAGTTAATTTCCTATTAAAGGCTAAAATTTAGATTTAATTTATTTAATCAATCTTGTATCTAGTCTGAACCTTGTTGCCATGTTCATGTATTGCCTAGACATTTACCAATTTCATGCCAAAGGGTTTCTGATTAAGTCATTTATTACGTGACAGTTCCCTGCCCTCTCTCTCGTGTGTGTGTAAAACATCTTTTAGTAGTCGCGTGTGAGTGACCGAATAGAAGAAATTTTTAATATTTTAAATCTCTATAGTTTACTATGGGAGTCAATTTGGGTTGAAGAAGCAACGATAAATGTATTGTAATGTTGCACTTGTAACACGATGACGTTCTTTCAAATCGCGATACAAGCGCAAAAAAGGCCAAAATGTTTCTCTTCAGTGGTTTTACTGTGAGATTTTGATAGGGATTTCTTCGGCACATGTAGGAAAATTTGGATATCTTTTAAAAGAATGTTCTAAGCATTTAATTTTTTCACTCGGAGCAAGAGAAAATGCTGAAGTGAGCAGTTTTATAGCGCGCATGTTTAATTAAATTAAATATGAAAATCGGATCTGGAAATTGGAGACCATTTTAAAATGAAGTAAACGAAAGCTAAATTAAGATTAAAACATTTGGAAATTAATTTAAATTAGATTTTGAAATATGATTACATATATATATGCACACTTCTATTTATTAAAGTAATTTTTGAAGGAAATGAAATTGGTATAAATAAATATAATTGAAGAAATTATAATTAAAGTACCAGAGACTACCAGATTAAAATTACAGTCCGGAAGATAAAGGCAGAGTGGAAATCGATGTAATTACAGATTGAAATTATCTGCATTTTTGCAGATTTGATTATTATTAATTTTCAGCTTTAAAAACCACTAGTCAAAAGTTTTGCTTCCTTTTATGCTTAAATAAAATCATTAATTATTTTATTTAAACATAAAAGGAAGATTTATTTAAAAAAATGATTGTTTGTGCCTGATTGAATAATATATAATTGGGTATGAGAGTCATATGGTATTTTTTTTTAATTCTATGCTCCATCATGTTCAATGAAGTCTTTATTCTATTCAATGATTTTTGTACTTAATTTGATCTGCCTCCTTTTCAAGTTCCATCATCATCATTCTTACAATCCTCACATTTTTTATCTTTTCCCAACCTAATAACGTTTTATTGAATCTGCCAAGAGGTTTCTTTCCTTCATCCTTTTAATAAGTTTCCTTTTCTTCTTTCCACTGCTCCATGGTTTCCAAGATGACAAATTTTCATTTCCCTTTTTTTTCACTTCTTCTTTGCGATCTTTCATTTATATGTTTGCCACTTTTTTGAGTCTGGGTTATCTTTTGAAGCCAATAACTCAGCTGCTTATATCTCTAGGAGATATATTGGAAAAAGTGTTTTTGTGAGCTCTTTACATTGCCGTATTTCATTTTCTTTCGGATAGGGATTCTAAGTACTGTGATGTACCGAGTATTCTAACCCTGAATTTCATGAAAACATTTAGTACATCTTAAAACTGCTGAGTAATATAGCTTGCATCTGATATAAAAATAATTATAGAAATAACTTTTAAACAATGCAGATTTATGGTAGTTTGGAAATACGAGGGAGAGTCGAAATATAAAAGGACATTTGAGAAAAGGTGTCTTTATTCCAATGATAGGATACTGAAGTATACATCATTCTTCTACATTACATTACATTACATTACACCCTGTACTTCGACCTATCCCGACATTTCATGAATTTTTCGATAGTCGGAATAAATTTTTCTGTTGTATCTGTAATCAATTTTGAACCTCATCAATGGCTACTTCATCAGTTGCAAATATCAGCTTCCTTTAGCGCTTTCTTCAACTATCTAAAAATAAGAAAATCACTAGGAAGCAAATCTGGATTGTATGACAGGTGTTCCAGCCATTTCTCAACTCATCCGTTGGGCAGAAGGTGGCTGGGCGTTATCTTTTACCCTCGGGCTGCTCAACCAAAAGAAGTCGCTCTAGCGCAGAAATTAGTTGAATCTCTTCAACGTTATTCGAAATTGAACTGAAGTGAGATGAACCCCGACAGAATAAAAAAATTAAGAGGAAGCGGGAGAAAGAATTTTGGTTGTGAGTTATGTGTGATGGCTGGATCCTAAACTCATTAATTTTAGCAATTTTTAATTAGTTTGATTTTAAAGACCTCGGAGGAATTTTAACTGTTAATTTTGTTTCTAATATATGTTAACTGTTTTTTGTTTATGTCTGTGTATAAATATCTTGCGTACTTTTAAATCAGTTTTTTTTTCTTCTCAAGACATTACATATTGCTGTAGGATGACATCTTTTTGCAGTTTTCCATGACGTTTGGATCTGATTGCATGTTTCAGTTTAGTTTGCAACTCTTCACTTTAGTTCTTAATGTTCACAGTTTCAATTTTTGAGTTGAAATGAGCGGCTACTACATTTTACATGTCCTAGAGTATGGTTAGCGTAAAGAAGTTCTGCCCTGTTTGAAGCTCTCTATTCATTCGTAGCTCTCTATCCATTCGTGCTTCACAATAAATATCTATCACCATACTCCGCTTGCATTCGACGAATAATTTCCAAAGATTTAACCCTTTCCTCAAACAAAAAGCGAATCACTGCCCTTATTTTCTTCTTCATAAAGGCTGAGAAAGGAGCTACCCTATTTATCGGTATGCTACACTCAAATAACTATAAGATTGGCACGCTGCATAAAAAGTTGCCAACTACATCAATTGAGCCTTGGATAGTACCAGTGTTACCAAACTCTGGAAAGAGACTTTTATATTTGTACTTATTCCCCTTGGAGGGGGTCATCTCGAAAAGAGAATGAGATATATTCGGTCTGGGGTTTGTATCCCGTCTCTCCCGAGGGTACACAAATATATAGGAATTCGACTCCTCCCATCGATGATGGGATGCACTTCCTAGGGGAAGGGTTGTAACGTGGACGGCGATGTCCCTTAAAACTCAATTACAGTTCCCGCCGATCTTGCTGTTGTGATGGTTCGGTCACTCAATATTCTTTATCTGTATGCCTTCGAACGGGTTGGAGAGTCAATAATATGACCTTACCTTGTAGATATAATCACTCTTTTAGCTAAAATTCAAAAGCTAATCATTTTGTTTCTTTTCAAAAATTAATCATTTTGTTTTTCTATAGTAAAAATTTTAAAATCCTCTAAAATTTGCCCATTTGTTATTTGACTGTCATCTGTATTCTTACTATTGTGGAAAGATATATAATATAAAGCATTTGACACTATCATCAATGAATTTTCTAGAGAAATGAATGTTTCCTGAATAATTAGCAGACATGGTCTCTTCCTATTGTCATTCTTCTGCTGGATGTACCAAGCATATGTAAGGTTTTGCATATTTGTTTCTTTCTTATATTGTATATTAAAAATTTCATGCACTCTGGCTGTTGTACTTTTGAAATCCTTCTTCCTATCCTTTTTAAGCATTAATAAGGATACATTTGGTTTCATTTACATTTGGGTTTGCAACTGTCTGGTTTGTTTCTTTTAAAAAATATTCTGTGATTATTTTGTTCATTATCAGGAAGCTTTGTTATTCAAAAGTTCATTTTTCAAACAATCATAATACAAACAATCATTATTCATTTATACAAACAATCTATACTAATATATAAATGTGAAAGTTTTGATGGATGGGTGTTTGTTACTCAACCACGCCAGAACGGCTGAACAGAATTGGATGAAATTTAGCACTAAGATAGATTATAGTCAGGAACAGAACATAGGCTACTTTTATTCCGGTTAATTGTCTGGTAAATTTTTTATTAACTAAACACTAACTTTCGCACCCAAAAGCTGAGGCCAAATCCCGCCAAAGATAAGTAAGGCTCCAGATTTTTTTCCCAACAGAGTAGAGGTTAGGCTTATAAGAATTTTGACCGATTACGATTCAACGAATCAAACGATTCTTTGATTTTTTTTGTGTGTGTGCGTTTGATGTATTTAAAACAAATGTTAATTAATCGGTGAAACAACACTAGATAAGTAGGCATTTTGAAAGCTAAAAGATAAAAATAACTAAACTTGCTGCAAAATACAGCGTCAGAAATCCGCTTGATCACTTCACAAATAAATGGCGAATGAATGAAATGGTTGCAAAACATATACGAAATTCAAAAATTGTTGCCAGAAAACTAAAAAAAAATTCAAAAAATTTTACAAAACACAAGAAAATACTAAATTTGGCAACAGCAAAAACCGGAAAGCTGAAAAAACCTAAATTGGCAACACCAAAATAAGAAACTGCAACCCTAAATAGTCCGTAGGGAGTGCCATATTTGGCGCGTAATTTTTGTTGGTGAATATCAAAGTTGTACCGTACTTTTAAATTAAAAGAAAACAGAATAAAAGAAATTAAAAATTTCTAATCTGCATTGCATTACCGCAACTGGTGTACGAAAGTCAGACATGTGCGTTACTTCAACTGGCGTTGAAAGTTCGGAAGCGCAGCGCCTGTTTCAGAAAATGGGTGGGAATCCATGCCTGACTCTGATTGGCTGCTGATATTACGTTTCTTGAAGTTCTGCAATCATAGAAGGTTTTCAAGCAATTCATACAGAATTTAAAAAATGGTAGCCATTGACAATTTCTGTTTTTGTCTTCGATCTTACTAACGTGAAATGGATAACGCTTGCAAATTATGCAGCGCTCATTTTTTTAAAAAAAACAGTATTTAACTAAACATTTGTCTCGCTTCCATAAACAACCGTCCAAATCTTATTACTAAATAACCAATGGGCATTAAGATTGACACATCCCAGCTTTGGATGCAGACGCGCGTGATTGTCTTGACATCAATTGCGTTTGCGCGTGATGACAACTGTGTTTTCATTTAAATTAAAAGTTTGAAAAGTATGTGTATAATACTGTTGTAGCTATCTCAATATCGATCAATAAATAAAATGGATTTGACTTGATTTTAAAGAAGTACGGACTTGATTTGCTGTTTTGTTTTATTTGGGTATACAATGTAATGAGTTTTTACGTTAGTTGTGTCTTTTTGTTATTAAATTGTATTTATGTTATATATTTTTCGTATATGCTTATACTTTTAAATGTATCGTTATTAGCTTAGGTTTAATTTTTTATTTTATTTGTCATTATTTGATAGATTTTCGTACATATACATCCAAATTTCCACGCGAACAAAGTTGCGGGTAATAGCTAGTCCAGATATAATTAGGAAATGAGGAAAATTAAAAAAACATTATTACTCATTTATTAAAATATAATTCATCATGCCATTTTTTACATTCATGCCATTTTTTTACATTCATTATGCCACTTACAGTATTTTATGCTATTTTTTTCTGAAAATCAGTATTTGCATTTAATGCACATTTGATATCAATTTGAAAAAAATTACTCAAAATTATTACATTTAAAATAATTAAAATTATAAATGCGTTTAAAGTAATTAAGGCATTATACATTTTAGAAATGATATTATAACTCAAAATTTTCCAATTCCTTTGCTTAATTAGCTTTGATGAACGTTTTTTTATACAACCACTTGATTATGAAAAAATTCATGTATATGATGCATGAAAATTTAATAATTATTTGATTTCAATATTGTCATATTATATGAACTTGAAAACTAAAATAAAAAGGTTGCTTTGTTTTCCACAATTTTGGAAAATCGAAAATTCATTAAATTTCTCTAAACTTTTCTTTCCATTTATTGGATTCGAATTTCCAAACTATATTATTTTAATACATTCATACAATATTAAGTGAATAAGCAAAAAACTCGAAATTGAAAGCTATTCATTCATCTGAATGACAAACTTTATGCATTTTAATGCAACCGAATCTTTTTAATATAAATAATTCAAATCTCAAAATGAATTCCACCAAATAAATATGAAATCAGTTTTAAGAAAATATATAAAATTCGAAATATTTTATGCGGAAAATCGAATTATATTCCAAACTTCCACATGAATGATAAAGAGATGTAAATTCTTACTTTTTATAAGAAATAAAACTTCCCCTCTTGGAAAAAATATTTTTGTCCAGAAAAGTACATTCCAAGGGAAAAAAATTATTTCCAGAATAAATGAATATTTATTACACTTCTTATTTCTTAAAGTTAAATTAAATTTATCTCCGTTGAAAAATTCCTGATTTATCAAATCAGATTTTTTATGTCTTAACGCAAATTAAATATTTCGGCCTTTTTTAAAAAATTAGTTATTGGATTTCACATCAACTTGTGATATACGAAAAATTGCACTTTCGAAACTGTTTACTGATACATAATTGATTTATACTAAATATCATAATTAGAAATCAAGGAATCTTTAATTAAGCAAACCTCGTCTAAATATAAGTTTTCAGTTATTTAGATGTCGAATTGTCTTCTGGCGCACCATGCCAAGATAACAAATAATAAAGTGTGTATACATTTTTTAAAACCAATATTTAATCTTAATATAGGTTTCTTTGGAGCATAGAATAAAATAGAATTCTTTCACAACTTATGAGGAATGTGAAATACATAGATGTATTTTGGAATTCATTACATTTTGCTGATGAAAAGTGAAATTGATGTGGAAGCATTTGATATTTTTCAGACATTTTTAACCTTTTAACCATCCTCTGAATATGATTAAATTGGTTTAAAATCTAAAACATTAGCTTTTACATTGAATAAACCAAATTCTTAAGTGTTGACTCCCTGGCATGGGGGCAGTGTATCTTACCCGAAATCTCGGTCTACCGGGTTCGAGTCCCGACTCGGGCATGGTTGATTTTCTTCCATATTCTGTCTGTGAGGTGTGAGAATCCCTGTAAAAAGGAGTTGTCCAAGCGAGTGTGACGTATGCAGTAGCTAAGTCGAACTCTTGCTCCTAGTAGGCGTTACAGAAAAAACAAGATGCTTATTTGGCTGAAATCACTGCTAGATAACTATCAGCCGGCTTGTGACATGCCATAAGTCTCAACATGTGTCATTGTTTTCAATCGTTCACTTACTATTTTTGCATGATGTTGATCTTCAAAATAAGAAGGTCACTATCACATTTCCCAAGACAAAATGTTGATTTAAATATAAATTAATTACTAATTTAGAAAGTTTTTAATGCTTTTAAGTTGTATCTTCCAAAAATATTATCTGACAGAACAGAAAAGTTTTCAGTCTATTTTATAAAATTAAAAAAATAATAATACAGTTACGAACCTGTAATTTTGCTTTCCCACGCTAATAATATCATAGTAAAGAAGATTGATTTACAGTCATCTATATTTAACAGTGTCCGGGTATCGCATCAGTGACCCAGAACTTGGCAACAAACTAGACAACTATTTAGCGACTTGGCGACAGTTTTGGTAGCTTTTGCGACAAAACAGATAATACCTGAAACATCGAGAATCTCCCCGATCAGTCCATTAGGAGCCGAAATACATTCAGAATGTCCCTGATTGGTCCAGAAGATTTTAGCCTCGCCTTCCGCCATTATATAAGGCCGGAATCCGCTGTCTGGTGTGTGTCGATTAGATTAGATTGCTGCAACCATATGGTTCATTCAACTTGCTGCAGAAACTTTTCAAATAATAGTCACAAGTGTAAGTGCTGAAACTATGCGAAGCGCCATTAGAGAAGCTGGATATAAAAGTTACATTATTAGAGAGAAAACGTTTATCAGTTTGCAAATTATAAAAAATACATTTGAAGTTTGCAAAACACTCGTCAAGTGAAGACTAATAACTTTTTAAAGAAAGTTAACCACATATTTTTCGGTGTTACAGCCATCTCATTGTATGGAGAAAGCCTAATATTGCTTTGGATCCAAAAAAATTTACGTACTTCGGTTAAACATGGTGGTGACATCATCATGATTTGAGGTTGCATGGCTTCATTTTGGGTAGAAAATTTAATTCTTATAGATGGCATTATAAACCATATGGTTTACTTGGATATATTACGCAGCAATCTAATGGAAATTGCTAAAAATTTGGTTTTAGATGGAAATTTCTTTTTCCAGTAGTACAATGACCCCATACAGAATGCACATATCATCAAAATGTAGAGTCATTTTCATTATGAACAGAAGTTACAATGAAACAGTTTCTACTACCACAGTCACCCGACATCGATGCCATATATTGGTGGGAATACTCAAAAAAAGGGATTCAAAAATGCAAAATTAGAAACAAAATCTATTAATAAGAAGAATGCAGTAAAATATATTAAGATACCACCAAAAATTACTCAAATTAAAACCATGACTTTTAGAGGCCATAATAAATGCCAAAAGACATGCTATTTAACAGTGGCACTTTGTTTCTATGCGAGATATTGCACAAATTTCATTGGTGTACTTTCAATTTTTTTAGACCAAATTCTAAGTATGTATATTTAAAATTCTTCTACAAATTTTCAGTTTAGAAGTTTTTTGTTGATTTTTCTTTATTTTTACTCTAAAATGAAACCATTTGTTGAATGTAAAAATAAAAACATGTTTGCACTTCTCAGTAATGTGTTATTTATATTGGAAGTCGAATTTATCAAGTAAAAGTAAGATGTACTCTCAATTTTTGGGGCTACTGTATATTAGAGAGTTATACGAAAAAGTGTTGGGGTACCTGTCTTGTGGTTTTTAATAAAATTTATTGAATTTTATTCTCAAAGTAATTCAGCATCTCAAAGAAATCTCAAAGCAATATTTCACATTCTTAAGAAGCTGAAATTAATAATTTATTAACGCAGTAAACTAAAGCTTTTTATTTTAATTAAGTGAAGCTTTTTTTTCTATTATTTAAAATAATTTTAAGGCACTTATTATAACCAATTATAAATGATGTTCGATTGCTTTATATGATATTAAGAAATAAATTTTAATTTATATATCATTCTCATTGTAATTTCATCAAAATGATGTACAAGTAGCAAAAAAAGAAAAACTCATATGCTTAATATTCCAAAGTAACTATTCAAATAAAATAAAGTATATGTTCAATGTTTCAAAGTAACTACTCAAATAAGTTTTCCTTTCAAAGAAAAAGAAAAATGCGATCCATTTATTTTGACATACATCAAAAAGACTAAAATGTATTCAAAGACATTAAATCTGATGAAAAATCTTCAAATAGACAACTTTGGTTTCGTAAAATCAAAGGGTAACTTTCAAGAGACCATTGAACAAACAGAGAAATTGATGGTATCAACTTTTTGATTCACGAACAAGATACTTTATTTTATAAGAGTTCTGGGAGAAAGATTTAGAGAAGAATGATACGGAATTTTCAACGATTCAAAATATTCATAGGTTTTGCAAACTTTGAGAATTTATTCAGCCGGATTTCTCGTGCAATTTTCTAACTTCGAATAAAAAATTCACCAAACGATTTCTTTCATCTTCCTTATTTCAAGAGGTAGCGTCTGTATTTGACAGAGAACTTTAAAGTCAGTTTTAAATCTTTAAGAATTTATCATTTTAAGACACGGGACATGGAAATGCAAATAAAAACATAGCATTTATAAAAAGAAACTAAAGCTCAAAGTAACTTATACATAAGCAGAAAACAAATTAGTAACGAAAATAATTATGCTTAGTAAATAAACAGTATTAAAAAATA
>JAPMOQ010001247.1:14183-37076 GCA_026543055.1 Argiope trifasciata | reverse complement strand
AAATAAACAGTATTAAAAAATATAGTTGTTTCATTAGAAAAATAATGCTAAAAGAACGCTTCTTAATGTGATTTACGAAGACGCTTCGGTGAGCTTTTGATAAATTTCACTATTATAATATCACATAATTTTTATTTTTGGGAAGAGTGTTATACAACTAAATACTTTTTTATTAATTTGAAATTGTGATATGTTTAGCCATAATTTCAACTAATATAATCTGGAAAAAAATTGAAAAAATCGTATAATTTTTTAACTATTACCTATTTAATAATATTAATTTTATTGTCATAATCTGATTCACTATTTTAAAATTTATTGCCAAGAGAATCAGATATTTTCAGTTTCCATTGAGCATAATCATAATATCAATAATTAAAAGGTTAGTGATTTCTTAGAACAATTGATTTTTTATGACGGTTGTAATACTTTGTAAATAGCAAATGAATGCAAAATTCCCTTTTTTTTCAAAATTAGACAAAAATATAGAGTAGTTAAAGTATAATACTATTTCAGGCCTTAATATTTGATTTCAAAAGAATATTTTTATTCAAAATTTGATTAATGGTCTTTAATTATCTTTAAATGGTAAATCATCAATTTTTAAATCAAATCAAGAATGAATGCAGTTAGCGAAAACAAATCTTTTGTATAGCGTTTACGATTTGGTTGGTTAAGCTTAAGAATTGCATGCTATCAAACAAATTTATTTTAATAAGTTGGGTAACGGATTTTAATTAAAGTTTCTCTGATCAGGCATTTACTCCTTCTTAGAGTGGTCTCCCCCAAACTTTTTACATGCTCTCTTATAAAGGAGTTGCACCAAAGAGCCCCTTACTTGGCACTGTAACCGTAACTGTTCCTCGGTCCTCTATCGGCCGCTGCCACGAACAATCAGTTCATGTCTTGGAAGCGAACGTAAAGCATGATGTAATCTCCGAGTATTATTTTTATGCATATATGTTAAATGTTATTTTCCCTTGTAAATCATGTCCTTTAATGTCATTAAATGTATTTTTAACTAAATTGGCATGATTTATTAATTTTAATAGTCTACCCCAGCCATACTCAACCTTTTTTTTATAGGGGCCAAAAACACGTTTCAGTCACGGTAGCCCGGGCCGCAAGTAAAAAATAATTAGGTGTATAAATGAAAAAGTAATATCAACCTAATGAATTATTTGGTTTAATGTAAAAAAGAACTTTTAACAAAGATGCTTACTTATTTATATGTATATCTAATAAGACTTTTGGAACTGAGAGCATTTTTTAAAAATTTTATCAATATCTGGCTTGTCGTTGCATGCTACTCTTATTATATCATCCAAATGGGAATCTGTCAGTTTATTTCTATATACACTCTTTGTGTATTTCATCTTTGAAAAAGATGATTCGCACACATACGTTGACCCAAAAAATGTTAGCATTATTTGGGCACATCTTTGCACGCTTTTATATTTTTGGGGAACAATGCTCCAAAATTCCACATATTCCTTTTTTTCTTTGAAAATTACTTCCAGGTTGGTGTCATTTTTAAAATCAATAAATTCATCAAACAACTCCGAGTAATTACAATTTAAAACTGAAGCCAACTCAGAAATAGTCGGTGTCTTTAAATGCCATGGATTTTCTACAAGTAACAAACATTTTTTTTTATTTTTCTGAGATCTTGAAACCTTTTTTTGAAATTCGTTTAATAGTGCAGTTATAAAATTTGAAATTATGGAGCAATTTTCTTCTGAAATGTTAATACCGTCCTCTCTGGTTTTTATAATAGTTGGAAAATTGTGCAGCTGTTGGTTCTGTATTTCATTATAATAAATACTTAGCTTTTCCTCAAATGCAAACACTTTATTTGCCATATTGGACACTATGTTATTTTCGCCTTGTAGACTCTGATTGAGATTGTTTAGTTTTTTCGTAATATCACATAGAAAACCTAAAAGACACCACCATTCATCGTTTTGTAATTCTGGGTACCCTTTATTATTTTGCTCTAAAAATAGGATTATTTCATGGCGTAATGAAAAAAACCTTTCCAAAACCTTTCCTCTACTAAGCCACCGCACCGAGGAATGCAAAAGAACGTTGCTGTGCTCACTTCCTAGTTCTTCAAGAAGGGTTTTAGATTTTCTGTGATTCAGTTCTTTTGCTCGTATATAATTGACAATATTGATAACTGTTTTCATTACAGCTTCTATTTCTGGTTGTACAGCACTGTCCGCCAAGTTATCTTGATGGATAATACAATGGAATGTTATTAAATTGCTGCAATTATATGTTTTCTTAAATAATGAAATGAAGCCATTTTCGGATCCAGTCATTGAAGGACAACCATCTGTACACAAACACACGATTTTTTGCACATCAATTTCATGATGTTCTAAAAAATTACAAATAGTATCAAGGTAATCCGTGCCTCGGGTTTGACCTTTCATTGGCAGTAATTTTAAAAAGTTTTCATGAATTTCATTGTTTTCTGTACAATATCTAGCAAACACCGAGCACTGCGATGTTGCTGAAATATCGGTGCTGGCATCAAATGCTAAACTGAAAAACTTGCATCTTCTTAGGTTTTTTAATATATCATCGGAAATAAATTTAGAAATGTCTTCAATACGCCTGGTGCAGGTTGAATCCGAAAGCTGTATTTTTTTTATATCAGATACTATTTGTTTTTTGTTACTGTATTTATCAAAAAGTATATTAGCAGCACTAATAAAGCATACCTTTACAATTTCCGCATCGGTAAATGGTTTCATATGCTTACCTAGAATGTAAGAAATTTCATATGATGCTTTTGTTACCGCCGAGTCTTGTGATAATGCCGCGAACATAACATTTTGTTGCTCATGCAATGATCTCTTAAAAAAACTCAATTTCTCATTTCTCAAAGACGATCCGGGAGGAAACGTTTCGTCGAAATCTTTATGTTTTGAAGTGAAATGACGAGAAATATTGTATTTCTTCAATATGATACTTTCCCGACATATCAAACTAGTAGCTGCGTTGTTTTTATTTGGCACAACAAAATAATCAGATTCCCACTCATCTTGAAACAATCTATTTTCACTTGATATTTTTCTTTTATACTTCGACGACACTCCTGACATTATTTTGAAAATAATAGGTATACTTAATTTACAAAACAAAACTATTATTTTGCAGAGGACGCGGGTACGTACACAAATTTAGTTTAATAATTTAGATTAAATTTATAACAAGTTTAGTTTCGATCGACAATCAAAGCGACACGCACTTAGGTCCATGGATCTTACGGTCTGGACACGCGCAAACACGACCGGTGGGGCGACTTGCCAATTAGTAAAACACACATCTCATTACACATGACAAGCAATGTTTAGCTTCGCAAGTCGCTCCGCCGTCCGCGTTTGCGCGTGACAAGACCTTTAAGGGGATTCCCGACGCCGCGTATTTCGTATCGTTCGCGCAACCATAGATTACAGACCTTTAAGGGGATTCCCGCGCCGCGTATTCCGTATCGTTTGCGCAACCATAGATTAGGATAGTTTGCGTTTCCAATTTCAGCAAATTATTGATATCGCTCACATTCCGATACTTCCTGTTCAATTACCAACTCTTTGAAGGGCGCGAAATTTGAAGTTGTTTACAAATAAGTTGTAACTACCTAGTTTAATAATTGGGCCAAACAAAAAGCCTCCGCGGGCCGCAGGTTGAGTATAGCGGGTCTACCCTAACATAATTAAAATTTTGGCGCCCTTTCGGTCACAGCACTAGTTTACAACAGTTACGGAATATTAACACTTGTTGTGAATTTAGCATTTTTACTGAATTTCTGGTGTCATCTTGGCGAGTTATTTGGCGATTAAGCCCTGATATGCATTTAATAATATTCGAAAACCGAATCTGCAATTTAGATGTGTTTTTCCCAAACAATTGAAATAAAAAATTGTTAGAAGGATATGCGTTTAATAACAAAATCCCATAACAAATGTAATATATTTAACTCACTGCATTTTTGAGTTACCGCATTATATAATTTTGAAAGATCTATCTCTTATTGGATTTGATTCAAATTTGATGTATCTGCCTTAGAGATGTTAATACTGTGCGCCAAATTTCATTTATCTTGCTCTCTAAGTTTGCAGTTATCATGTTAATTTATATTCGAACTTTCAGATATATAGATAAGAGACTGCAAGCGACTTTCCCCAAACTCTATATAAATCTGCAAATTTAGTATAAAGACCTTATGCCAAATTTCAATGTCTAGTTTTAGTTATCTTTCTCACAGACAGTCAGATTTTTCTAAAAATATATATTTCAAATTCAATGAGGTCTGAAACAGGAATATTAGTCAAAATTTCGAGTTCGAATTTTTTGAAGATTACGGTATTTTCTCAATACTATGTATATGAGAAATTTGTAATGAGAAGTAGGAAGTAATGTACTGATTTTAACACAATCACGTTTATTTAATCTTTATTATTCCTATCTTAACCTTTAACTTTTATTATTCGCCCTCCGTTCCATACGATTCTCGATCTCAGCAAATAATTTTGATTGTCTAATTATTTTTATTATAATATTTATAATATTTATGTATTTATATATATATTTATATTATTTATAATATAATATTTATATATTTATAAATAATATTTATTAATTAATTATTATAATATTATTGACCTTAATTAAGCAACAATGAAACAAATGAAATGAAGAAAGCTTTTTACCTTTTATTAAAAATGTATATAAACATTTACTCATTTTTACTTAGAGATACAGGGTGATCAGCGAATAAGCCCTGATTTCAAAATTAAATATCTCTACAAAAAAGATCGATAGAATTATGTGGTACGTTTATTAGCAAATCAATTAGTACGTTTATTATCTGTACGTTTATTAGCAAAACTGTAAAAATGCTGTGCAAAAGTTAAAAAATTTAGTTACAAAAATCGTTAACAGATGGTGCTTTGCTATGAAAACTCTTTCTCTGAAAGAAAAAAAAAAACCAATAAACTTATGTGGTCTTTGCAATCAAAATACAATTTTTTCAAAATGTTCACCGTTCGAAACAATGAGGTGGTGTAATCGAACAATGAAATTTGACATCACGTCTTACAATGTCTCAACGGAAATGGAATTACATGCAACACGAATCAACTATTCAAGCTCATCTAGAGTGGCGGGATCGTTTATATAGACAGTGTCTATCAATGCTCCACACAGAAAGAAGTCACAAGGAGTCAGATCGGGAGTAATTTTTCATTTTTGACCTCACACTGAAAGCGTCTATGGGCATTGCGATTAGAGCGCCATCTGTTAACGATTATCGTAACTAAATTTTCTAAACTTTTGTACAGCATTTTTACAGTTTTGCTAATAAACGTGCAGCTTACCGCATAATTCTATCGATCTTTGTTGTAGAGATATTTAATTTTGAAATCAGAGCTTATTCGCTGATCACCCTGTATTTGTATACTTAAAAAAATTTTAAGCCTACTTTTCTGTATATCTTAATGAAACAAGTTATCGATAAAATGTAAAGTAAAACGTTTCTTTAAACGCACTTGTTTAAAGAAACTTAAAAATCTTGTTTCTTTTGTTTCCTCTCTTTTTTTTCTCCATATTTTCCCCTGAATAGGGCCATATCTCTCGTACGTGTGAGTGCAAAATTTCAATGCATAAAGAAAACTCCTTTATAGATAGTCAAAGGAAGAATTTGTCAGCATTGCGTGACTTGAAGGAAATTTTTTCGGTTCAATATTTCATGCTATTCCAGTTTGGACCGTGATAGTAAAAAGTATGAGAATAGATTTTGTGGAGGTTTGTAAGTGATTGAAATAGAAAAAAGTTTGGAAAGATAAAATGGAATTTTTCCGCAAAGAAAGTGAAAACATTGAAAGTAAAAGAGAGAATGTGCATGAAATTATACACTGCAGAATTTTCAAAAGGAAAATCTCAAGAATCCAAACTAAAATTTTAAAAAATCACCTACATAATTTGATACAAGTAATGCAATTTCCATTTTTATTAATAAAAATTATTTAAATATATCGTTACAAGATATATTTTGTATAAAGCATAAAGATTCATTCATATTGTTTCTACGCATTTTTTTTATTGTACTTAACAATCGAAAATATTCCAAAACAGAAATTCTTTTAAGTTGATGCGAAATCTAAAAAATAAATCTGAGGAATTTGGGAAAATTATAGAAAAAAGTGTAAGTCATTTAAATTCAATTATTATATTAAATTTATGCATCGTAAACATATAAAAAAGTATGGAAATTTGATAGTAAATAGGAATATAAGGAAATATAATTTATCCAATTAGAATTTAATTTTTCAAGCGTTCAGGCATAGGGATAGCGCGTCTTCCCCGTGATTTCGACGTCATGGGCTCGAATCCCGGTTCTTCATCTAATCTATCTGTTAGATGTGTGAATGTGCCCCGCCCTTGTAAAAAGGGACTGTGAGAGAGAATGTGATGCTTCACTAGCTAAAATGTATTCTCGGTCCTAGTTGGCGTTACTAAAATCAAAGGACGCATCTTTGACTTAAAATCGCTACCTTCGTCAACGAACTTGTCCACGGTCAGTGCCATTAGAAACAACAACAACATAATTTAATTTTAAAAAGCAAATAATTAGCTCAGTGAAAAATACGATTAGTAAATTTGACGATAGCTATGTAACATCAAAAGTAAAACTGGGCGAAGACAGAACTCTATCGCAATACATCGTCCAGCCCATATCGACATTTTTCAATATATCTTGATAATATCACTATTTATTTATAGTCATTATCTTTTAACGTACTGATTAATCAGAACGATTCCAAATAAAAAAATTTCCTTTTATATAAACTCCTTTAAGGAAGAGAGTGTAAGGAGTAACGTCTTCTCCATGATCTATACGTCCTGGATTCGAGCCATCGCTAAGGCATAATTGTTCTCTACCCTGTGAGCTGCTTGAATGAGCACCCCCTTATAAAGGAGTCGTGCAACTGCGTGTATTCCCTCATATGAGCTAGAAGTCAGACTCCTGCTTTCGGGTGCTCAGAGATCTTTACCATCAGAAGCTACTGCGCAAAAACTTGGCTTAAAATTATCGCAAGACTACAACAATAAAGTGTATCAATGCCAAAGCCTTATGTTACAATTTATAATAATAATGTAATAATTTATGAAATTTTACCTTTTTTTTACTGTTGATTTAAAAAAAATCAATATCTTTCAATCTTCATTAATCCCTTCCGTCGTCTCCTGTCCTTCGCAATTTTCTGTTTTTGGCCGCATTAGAATAAACATAAATAAAATCTCAAACAAGTAAACATTTACAAAGCGTTTTAAACGTTTTAAAGTTTAAAATGCAGACGAACGCTTAAAGCGCGTTACGGGCACCCTACACAAGTTTCATTTAAACGCGCTAGTGTGTTATAGATGTCGTAGAGGTTAAAGAAAGGAAAATGATGTGATAATGCCTTTAACAAGTAAAATTAACTAGTTTTAATAAAATCTGATTTCCAAATCTGATCTATTGGGAAAATTAATATTGTATATAAATTGTGTATTTTTTATTCTTATTTCTATAGTATTATTGGCACACTTAATTTAAATATGCAGTAAAATTTTAACATTATCTATATTAGATTACTGAAATTAATCAATAAATTGTCACTGTAACATATGGTATATTTTCCCTTTCAGTAAACAGTAGGAAAAGAATTCTACTTTTCCTTCCCTTTAAGCTTAGAATTAAATTAGCATAAATTTTCAATATAAACAGAGAAAATTTCCTTCAATAAAATAGCTCACGGTATTACTTTGTCAGTATATCAGTTAAGAAAATTAAATAAACATGTTACGAAACCATTCCAAGTAAATGTTATCTAAGGGACCCAAATTGGAAATGCATCTACGAGACATCGTCATTTCCTTTGGAGGAATGAAAAAACAAAACAAAAAAAACTAACTTATGTTTTAAAAAAACAACGCAAATTTATTTTTGCAAATTCAGCTTAACAAAGTAATGGAATAAATTTCCATATGAAATGCATTTAAAAAATAGCGGATTATTTCATTTAACCTCTGTGTGACCAAAAGTCGGAAATGATCTCACATTTCATTGTCAAAAGAAATTTCCAAAGGAGACACATTTTTTGACTACCGCGATAAATTAGCTGACTTCATTTTCTTGCATTTCTACTCGAATTACTTTTTCCTTCACTGCTACTCGGAATTTAATGGTAACCATCTTCCTGTTGTCCCATTGTTCGAGGGGAAAGAAGCGAGATAAAAAGAGATGTCGTGTATTTTTGTTTATTGCAAGTTTTTTTTTAGACTGTCATTTCAGTGTAGGAAGTCTGGAGCCAGTGAACAGGTTTGGGTTTTGCTGTCAAGGATATTGGAAAAATTTTGTGTTATTATTTATTTTATTGATTTAAAAGAGAGCAATTTTTATACAGAAGAGTCTCCCATTTTTTAAGATGCTATACTACTGTTAGCATTAGAACCATTAATTTCAAGAATTTGAAAGAAGGATACATCAAAAGCACAGTATTCTCTGGTAGATTGTCCAGGATCATATATCTTGTAGACTTCCCAAGATAATATATCTTTTGTTTTTACCTTTGTAAAATTAGCAAGGCATTAAATATACAAAAAACTTTCTGTTGATAAAAAAATTGATCAAAAAATCTCAATTTTTATTTTTTCATATACGATTTATAAAAGATTATATTGTAATTGTAAATCCGAAGTCCAAATTTTAACATAACTCCTCTTTTCAAAACTCCCTGAGATCAAAACAATCACTTTTAGATTTAAGTCCACCCATCTGTGAACATAATGATTCTGTAACGTTCCCCTGTCCAATTCACGATAAGCGGCAATTCAAACAGCTGTATCATCACTTGTTAAAACCCTCCATTGTTAAATGCCTCCAGATTGTTAGATGGGGGATCTCTTTATCTCTGAGGGGTCGGTGTTTCAGGCCACTAGTGCTCAGCTGAGTGACCTTACATGGGGTTAATTGTTTGCAAGGAACTTCTCATACCTTCAAAAAAAAGAGTGTTCACACATCTGGATGCTAAATAGTCCATTGTGTAGGAACTATCTTTAACACGTGTTCCAGAACGGTCGATTGCTATGACGCATTATCGATGTATATTCCTACGCCAGACTGAAGTCACAAATGTTTGAATTTTTCTGAATATTGGTCGATAGAACGCTTACGTAGACGAATGGGGAATGAGAAGGGAGAGTTTGAACAGATATAAAGAACAGGTATATTTTCTTTGAAGAAGGAGAGAGATTTTTTGGGTTGTGGACTGCTGGATTATACATTCCACCCCGCAGAAGCAATACTGACTAATCACAAAATAAACTCCAAAACACTGACTCCCAGTAAGTGTTTTGGGGTTTATTTCTCCAAATTGATGGAGAACTCTTATCAAGATAAAATTTCAGTCTTCGGCTGTTATGTAAATATCATCAACTTCCAAGTTGTGTAAATATTAAATATTTTAAATAGAGTAGGACAAATTGCTCTTATATATGGCTGTAAATAAAAGAATTGTCTGAAATGTTACCCCTTTATTTGATTTGTCAGGATCAAGTCATTACAATTCAAAAACATTTCGTGTTAAATGGATGAAATTTTTATGTGGTCTTTCCATCAAATTTATACATTTTTATCAAATTTTGCACCAAATCCATCATTAGAAAACCTATTTATACAGCTGTACAAGAACAAAGGAATACGATACTCATAAAATGACAAAAAGGTAAATAGATAAAATTTTGTGCACACATTTAGCATCTATTATGTAAATCCGTACAAAAGTTGGAACAAAATCTATTCATGGCTTGACCTTAAGTCTATCTATACTTTTGCATGAAAAGAAACAAGATAACTCAAAATCGCAATGATCTAAACAAATGAAATTTGATTTTATGTCAAATTTTCGTATTAGTTAGTCTGAAAAAAGGGTGTCTAAATTCCGTATCAGATATTTTGATACTTGCATGCAATCTGCATATCAGAAAATAATACCAGGATTACACTAAAAAATTTAATGTTGATTTATAGTTAGCTTGGTTAAGTATATTCTAGATTCACACTAAAAATAAATGCGTCTTAACTATGTTCGCCAATGCCAGACTTTTAATAATTCAAAAGTACAATGTTTTTTCGCCTTTTCTAAGAATGACAGTTTTCAATTGTGATATTTTAAAAAGGAATATTTGTGATACTTCCAGGTTCAGCATACACAATTTTATGCGGTGAGGAGAAGATTAACATCTTTAATAAAGAATATGCGAAAAAGGTTGAAGAAGTTTTTTTAAGACCGTATACTAAATTTTATTTGTCTAGCTTGCTATGCTTTGTCTACAATATTTCGATACATGAAGACGAATAAACAGATAATATACCTTAGACAGAATTAATCTAAAATTAGAGATGGAACTACATTTTTTACGGAATTATTATGCAAATAATAATTCTATTACATTCTTAGAATATTTCTTTCATATGCATGAGAATAGATGTATCGAAATATTATTAATTTTTTTGATAGATTTGTATACAAATTTGCTTAAGACCACAATTCTGATAATGAAATAATATGCAAAATTTTATCAATTTAACTTTGGAGACCATATGTATATATCATTTAATGTTTTATCATGAACGTGTACTGAGCGACAAATTGGCAAATTTCGCACAACTTTTGACAGAATTCTGCAATTCTGATCTAAAAATTACACATCAAATTTCAGGCTTCTGTATTGTGGCCTTTTGTAATTGTCAAGTTTGTAGACAAATTGGCAGGCAGGATTACAAAACTTATTTCATTGGACTCTAAAGGTTTAAATACGGTCTATTTCCTAATTCAAAATAAATAAATAAATAAAAACATGGGTAAAAGTGTAGAATAGTGTGCCCCTTGCTGTGCCAAGTCGCCAACAAAGATGGCGGGCAAACTAAACAAACTGTTCCGCGGAACAGTTGCGGTTGCCATTTCCCGCCTTTTTATTTAGAATGTTTCACTAATTATAATTATTTGTTTAATACTGCCCGGTGCCTTCTACAGATGCCGAAGGCATCTGTAGAAGGCACCGGGCAGTATATTTTAACTTTAAAAAAACATCCTATGGCTTCGCTTTCATACGGAGCGGGAATGCAGTAGCTTCGCTAGCAAATTGAACAGATGGACGGTGTGGATTAAGGAATAATGCAAAATAACATTACAAGCAAGAATAAATGATGTTATAGGAACGAATATTATACAGAATTTTTAATATTTAATGTACTTACTTGCTTTATTTAATCTTTTCATATTCAGTTTATAACACTCAAAGCATTCTTTCCAAGCCTCATCAACTCATAAAAAAATATTCCAATCACCCTTCATCCATTCAGAGGTTCGAAATAATGCCTACCATCCCAACTACCAAACATCCATTCCTGTACGATTGCAGACATCATAATATTTCGAGCGAACCAAACGTTGGAGCACCAAAAGAATTACGAGAACTGCGAATAATTCCATGGCAGACTTCTTTTAATTCGAAAACGCAGACGATTTGCGAATTCGCATTGTGATAATTAAAAATGTGAAAACGAAAAAAATTTTTTGTAAATATTAACGCTAAAAATGAAATAAATGTTATTTTAATTAATATTAATTTTATTCTAAACTTTCTTTGAATAATAAATTTTAAAATAAAATAATAAGCAAAATGTAAATAATCTGAAATCGATATTTTAAATATTAAATTTATTATAAAACAGTTGTAGTTCGTGAACAACTCAACTATTGTAAAAAGTAGTAAACAAAACAGAATTAGGGTTACTGTAAGAAAGTTCCGTTGGGTTGCCATATTGGCGATAAACTCGGGGGCACACCGTACTACACTTCAAACAAAACATTAAGCAAAAAAAGCATTATTGTTTAACAAACGTTTTCTATTCCAAAACAGTGCTAATTACTTGAAATGCTACTTATCAGATAGGCACGACAAACATTCTTGCAATATGATTAACTCCATCCATTTGATTAAAAATAATATATTAAATAAAATAATTTATGATTAACGCGTATTTTCTTGCATCTTTATAGGAACAATAACATTTCTTTCAAAACAAGTACATGTTTTGATATAATGTAATATTTTTTAGCGATCTTAAGATCTCTATTCTTTTCATGATTTGTTATTTTGTTCAGACAGACATGCAATTTTTCAAAAATATCATTCTTTTTCAGTCAGTCATACAGACAAGCAATTTTTAAAAAATATTATTCTTTTTCAAAGACAAGAGGATTTGAAATATGAAGATTCGACATTTTGGCGCAATATTTTCCAAATTATAGGCGATCAAGATTGTTTATAAAAGCGGGTAGTTAAAAATACTGAAATAAAATGTAATAGTGAGTCATAATTTTAACTAATTATCATTAAGTAAATAAAGACTTCATTTTAAAAAAATAAACTAGAAAAAAAAGCAGCTGGATTTTAGAAAAAGTGAAGGATATAAAGATTTAATAAGATGAAATTGGAGTTATGTGTTTGCAGAAAGTAACAAAAAAGATGGAAGTAAACAACACTCATCATGTTTCTTGCTGTTTTTATTCTTTAGTATCAAATTAAATATAAAATAATGAAGTTTTCAAGCATTACTTATAATGAAGCAGCTTGTATTTGTTTTTCCAAAATATTTCACAGAAATGTACAATACAATGCTGTATTATCTCTCAAGAGTAATAATACATTTCCCATTTTATTTGAAGTGGAGGCATAGATTAAATTATTTAAATGAATACTAATTTAAATACGAGAATACGAGATTTAAATGAATACTAGGTATACGAAAAAATAGCTATGTATTTTCTTTTTGAGGTTGAGAGAATATTAAGTAGAGGTTGTTGAGCACAAAATATTACAAATCTTAGAAATAATTATTTTAGTATTCAAATTAAAGAAAGCATATTACAAAGGGTGTTCAGATGAAAAGGTATTAAATGTAGTAACAATGTAATAGTTAATATGCCTATACCGCTATGGGAGAACATAGCAAGACATCTAAGGATGCGATTAGAACCTCCGACGTAGATCGGAGCATGCGTAGGAGAGAGCAGAGGCTCTTACAAAGAGTATTGTTCAATTGTCATATGAAGACAGGATGTCAGAACCATTACTCCGAAGTGCATTATGAGACACTCCGAAGACTGCGCAGGTCTATCACGAACAAAAGACCCGGGCTACTCGCGGAGAGTATGTTTCTATTCCATGCTAACGCGCTTCCACGGATCTCCATGGACACATACGTGGAACTGATCAATTTCAAGTGGGAGCAGCTTGACTACCCTCCCTACAACCCCAACCTCTCGCCCTGCGATTTTCGTGCGTTTGGCCTCATCAAAAAAGCATCTGAATAGGAAGAGTTTAAGCTCGGACGGCGAATTCAACGACGCTGTGAAGGACTTGGTCTCGTCACAGGAGTTCTAGGTACAAGGAATCCTTCAGCTCGTCAATCAATGAGTTCCTTTTGTTCAGGCCTTTGGTATATACTTTGAATAATGTCTTCATTTATACTCAAAATGTCGTTTCGCACTTTTTCATTTGAACATCTCTTGTAAACGAATAAATGCGTATAAAAATCTTTCTCTTTCAGAATAAAAAATGTAATTGTTTTTCAGTATGAAAGTACGAAATAATTATACATTAAATAGAATATAGATGGCATCGAAACTCCAGAAAAGAATTCCATATTCATTAAATAAAGTCTAATATAGCGGATTATAAAGCACTTTTAATTCATAATAATTAAATTGAGGAGAGACGATTGTTATACACATCTCTTCACGACTGATCGTCGCTCAACACTGTTTAACAACAAACTGTTTTTTCTTACAGATATCACGACTATACTATGCGCTGATACAATAGGTTTTTTACAAGATCTTATCTGGAATATTACTTACCAAAATGATACTTTTCCAAATAACCTTCTTCAATATCTAAAGACGTTTCTCAATGAACTGAGAATTGGATGCACACGAATTCATCTGTCTGTACAACCATTGTTTGAAGTATTCAACAAATACACTACTAAGTAGTAATAACACAAAGGTGTTAAGTTTGATTAGAGCGAAAGTATTCTAATGTTATCTACTGAAATTTTCCTATTTTTTCCCCTTGTATTGCACTAATTATGTCAGAATCGGTATCTCTCTGGGCAATGTGAAACGGAAATAGAACATCTTTTGGGCCAGTACATTGCTTTAATATTCCCCAGAAGTTCTTAGTAATATACAGCAATAACTATCCGTCGGTGGTGAAGGAACTCGAAGTACACAAATTCCTGTAAATCCCAAACAATAAGACTGAGAATCTTTCCAGCAAAAATAATTCAGATTTTTGCTTTTAGCGAATCATTTTTACTTTCTTCACTTTAAATACTAGAATGCTTTGGCTCAAATATTAAATAATGCAACCAATTTTTATCACAGGTAAAAACTTTTGTGAAAGTGCAGTTACTTTTATTTCAGATTATTTCAAATGTCTGATAAATTCCTGTTATTATAAAAATTTGATATGAATTCAGAATTGAAATCATCAATTTTGCTGAAATTTTAATTTATTCCTTTTGATGCAGAGAATACTTCCACAAAGTAAGATTCGCACGAAGCCAACTACTGCGCTCAAAAGGAAGCCACGCGTACTTCAGTGATGTCACATGACCGCAATGGGAAAATGCCAAATAGTTGTTCAGATGCGATAGCCATTTGCCCTTGTCCCATTAGGGTCACGTGATATCTCTGAACTAGGCGTGGCCTTCCATTGCGCAGAATAGTTGGTCTCGTGTAAACGCTGCTGAGCTTATGTCCATTTCATCACTACTTTCGTCATCAGTTGTTCGTCAGATACCACCAATAAGATTACGAGTTTATACAATGTTCAATCCAAGTACATTTGCTCTGAGTTGACGATTATAAATCAAATTTTCAGCTTTGAACCATTTTAAGCACATTATGCCATTTGTGTGTTTGAGATCTCAATAATATGGTATTATTGAAATAGGCATTTAGCCTTGCCTTTAATACCTTTGATTCATAAAAATTTAATAATTATTAATATTAGGAAACACTGTACTTGTGCACCGTGCTAGTAATTAAATAAATAAGAAATGAAGAATAAAAACAGTGCCAAACCAAAAGACTATTTAAATTTGAATCCCCTTGACGTATGAATGTACTTAACTTCCTAGTTAAATGTCTCATCCTATCTGGGTCCTTTATTGTTATTTTAATTCATGTTATAATATAAGAAGTATTTGAGACATTGAAGCATTTCTGAATTATTTTTGAATTTTAAATCACTGAATGCTTTCACATAATTACAGATTAAAAATTAAAAATTCAATAATTCGATGGGCGAGTCAGACTCGTAATGATATGCGAGAGAATAAAATATTTTATCATGGTTAATACAGTAGCATAACATTATGTCTTACTTTAAAATGTCGTACCTTTAATTAAATTACACGTAAAAAATCTCAGCTTTATTTTTAAATACTTATAAATTGTAAAATTCACCTATTAATAATTTTTATGGCCTTGCAAATTGAAACAAAGCGAAAACAATCTGTCAATTTGCCTGATACAGCCTTTTTTAAATGTTTCATTTTTATGTAAAAGAGTTATACAAAAATGAGACAAAATAGTGTCTTTCAAACTGATACCAAGTTAACATAATACCTGCTATTATTAATTTATCAGATTCTCCAAAAAACATTGAAATGGTTTCCTTGAACTTGATGATGAAAATCATAGAAAAAAAAACAGCAGACGATTTTCCTAGAATACTATTCCAGATCGTTTATTTCCTTTTTGTTGCCAAGAGAAACGATAAAATTGCAGAAATAGTTTTTAAAGAATTCATATAGCAACATATATCATTCTATTTTGCTGCAATTACATCTGAATTTTTAGATTTCGTAAGCTTCGTAATCTTTTGTTTAACTCTGAGAAATAACGTAATAGTTTTATAAATGTTATAAAAAAGACAAAGAATTAAAGACGACAAAAGGATATGTATCTAAATAAAATAAAACAAACGACATGGCATTATGAAAAGCAATAAAATAACTCAGCAGCTGAAAGTCATCTTAAACAAAGAATAACATAAAAAAATCTTATTCGTAAGATGTGCTTTCATTTTAGTAACAGCGGAAATGCAGTCACGTAATTTCATTATTGTAAATTGTAATTAAGCATACAAAACTGATACAATTTAGTTTTTTAAAAAAACGTTTCAGAATTTTTTCTTACAGACCTTTTTCACCCTTTTATTGATCAAGGATCTTCATCTTTGGTTTCTTTTTAGCAAAAATAAAGGAGAAACAAATTTTTTTTTCTTCGCATAATAGCTGTGATAATGACAAATGCATATTTATGAGGCATTACATTATGAAGGCCATTAACTTAGAAAAATTAACGTAGTTTACATTTCCAGGCAACATATGTACAATAGCGGGGAAAAAAAGAAGCTGCCTGACTTTATTCAGCAGCTGATCGTCCTGTGTGAAAGCTAAAAACACAATTGTAAAACTAATAATGTAAACTAAAAGATGATATATTTAAAATATTTCCAGGGGATTTTCTACATATTTTAAATTTGGAAATTTCCTTTGGAAAACTCGATTTTGAAGTCGTGAATAGATTCCCCATGGAAAAATTGTCCATTGTACAGATTTGGTTAACGTACTCTGATTACATCGGAATATATTTGACATTTTCTTTTAAGGGTTGTTTAAATATTTAGATATGTGTTTCGATATGCTGTTTACATATTTAGATATACGTTTAGATATATTGTTTAAATATTTATATATGTTTGTTAAGGGGTTGCCTGGATGACGGTAATTTTTGTTTCTGACACTTTAAAAGAATCTATAGAATTACAATCTACAAGTGACAATTGAATGCTACTTGTTTCATTGTAAAATATAACAGTGAAAATTTTTGACGGGAGCTTCATTCTTTTTCACAAAATTCTAAGGCACTAAATATTTTTTTTTCTAAGTTGTATCTAAAACAGTGATTCTCAACCTGTGGGGCGCGCCCCCCCTAGGGGGGCGCATATCCAAGAGAAAATGTTATTTAAAAAACTGATTAAGTGACTGAAAGGAAAGAACACATAAACACATACAAAACAAAATACATTTCGACATATTTAATAATTAACTTATTAAATTAAAACAACTTACCAAATTAAAAACAAATTTAATGATTATTAGGGACTTCCTTGGACCTGTCTTGCAGAGTAAAGTTTTTCGATGGAGGGTTTAGTATTAGAAATAGACACTATCAAATCTTTTTCTATATTTAACTGAGATCTATATTTTGTCTTCATAGAAGCCACCGCAGAAAATCCAGTTTCACAAAGGTAAAGGCCTTATTACAAGGTGAAATTTCGCCAGCACTTTTCCGTTTCTACCCTCGAAAACCGGTCTAGCAAGTTTCATAATCGACAACTCTTTTGAACCAGCTCGAAAATGTTGTCGAAATATTGTCCGCAAACGAAATTCAACCAATCATGTGAAAGTTTGAAAAGACGTCACATCCCTTGTCGTTTGCTGATGGAAAGTGCCGAAGATATTTTGCCTTGTGATATAGCCTTAAGTTGTTGAAAATGGTAGTAGAATGCGAAATGCCCTTGTTTTTAGTGCAGAAAACTCATCATCCACTCCTGCCCAAAATTCAAAGAGTGATTTAATACTAAATTGACTTTTGGTTTCGCCGCTTGCAGTGAAGTCTATGAAGGTTTCTTCCTCTTCAATTGAGAGTTCGTCGGGAGTATTTTGAAATGGATCCCTCACCCACTTGTAACTTCATATCAGTTTGTCGGCAGCAAGAAAGTATTTTTTTAAATTCTTTGCTCGCATTGCTAAATGATTTTCAATGGTTACAAAAACAACTTTTACATGTTGTGTTGTTCTTCAGCCTTGTAAGTTTTAATACAATCATTCAAATTTGCAAAAATTGTTAAGTTTTCTTGCTTTAAATTTCTGCTCCACAATTCCAATTTCCTACAAAAAGCATAACTTTATCACTCGTATCCAATATGTGTGTGTGTATTTGAACCTTGCAGTTGAAGATTTAAGTCATTTAATTTCTCGAATATGTTGACCATGTAACTCAATTTCATCACAAATAAACTATCGCGAAAATTCTCAGCTTCCGATCTGTTTTCCTCTTCTAGGAAAACGGTGCTTTCTTCCCTTAATTCATAAACACGTTGCAAAAATTTCCCTCGTGATAACCATCTTGCCTCGCAATAAAATAGTAACGCTGAATTTACTGCACCCATGTCTTTACAAAGTGTGGAAAATTGTGATTTCAGGGGTCTCATTTTTATATAATTTACTATGGTTACAACCGTAGTTAACACAATTATTCAAACCAGGACTCATTTCTTTGGAAGTCAAAGCTTTTCTGTGGATTATGCAATGTGTCCAGACGCACTGTGGCGATTTTTGTTTCACAAGTACTTGAATACGTTGGAATCTTCGGGACATACAAGGAGCACCATCGGTGCATATTCCAACACAATTTTTCCATTTTATGTTTGCCACGTTCATAAAATCATTTAAGATAGCAAATAATGCCGGTGCTGTTGCTTCAGTTCTATTGGTTTGCAGAAAAGTAATTCTTCTACTACTGACGAATCATCACAAAATCTAACATAGGCAATGAAATGAGCATCTTTATTACTGTCTGTTGCCTCATCGAGTTGTATTGAAAACAATTTGTCACGCAACTTCGACAAAAGCTGACACTCTACATCTTCAGCTATATCAGCAATTCGACGGGCAACAGTATCATTTGAAAGAGGTATAGACTGCAATTGTTTTGCAAAATTATCTCCAAACATAATTTCTATAATCTCAATTGCAGCTGGCAAAAAAAGCTCTTCACCAATGGTGTGAGGATTTTTATATCTTACTATTTTATATGAAACTTTGTAAGAGGAAATTAAAGCTTTTTCATTCACAAAGTTTTTTTAAACAATGATTTTTGCTTTTCATATGATTTTAATTTTAATTCGAAGAATTCTCTGGGTTTGTTTTCGTACTCACTATGAAGAGTTTCCAAATGTCGTTTAAGTTTATTAGGTTTCATGCTGTCTGCCGCCAACATTTTTGAGCAAATGATACACAGGGGCCTTACTTCTTCATTTACTTCAGTACTAGTGAACCCAAAATTGAAGTACTCTTGAGAATATTTTCTTGATTTTATTTTCGGAACCACGCTCGTCTGTGTACTTGTTGATGCTTGTCTATCGGCTAATGCTCGCTTACGCCCGCTTAAAAATTTCTATGATTCTGCATAAGTCTGCTGCCTTGAATAATTAATATGGAGAATTGCAATTACACGAAAATATATATAACATACACATTCAGAATAGATTCAATAGCTATAGAAGGATCGACTCGAATGAGATTGTCTGGAATTGAAATTGATGTCATAGAACTTTCTCCTTCTCCCTATGAGAAAACATTTGTTCACATCTGTGCACGTTCCTAACTGAACTTTTAAGCTGACCAGACAAATTCCAGACAAATAGAAACTTCTCGCTTGAGAATGCCCGACATGGCGGAACGCAAGAGCAACAAAAAAATCATAGGATTCTTGTTTTTTCAAAGCTGAGGATTGGTGTTACAAAATGTCAATAAATTACCATATTCTTAGTAATTTGTAAAGTTTAAAATTAAGGTTGAAATGTAGGTTTCGCGCCAAAATACGCAAAATACATTATTATTGTATACATTTTATTGTATGAGGCGAGGAAGGGGGGCGCGATGAAAATTATGATTGAAAATTGGGCCGTGAATACGAAAAGGTTGAGAAACACTGATCTAAAATATTTTTAGGATCAAAGAATCAAAACGGAAAGTTTTGTTGTGTGAGTGAAATATTAGTTAGAACTTTTAATATTTGAAAGAAAAATTAATTTAGAAATTAAAATTAAGGTTTTATAGATTAAATGTTTTTACAGATTAATGTTTCAATGACAATCACTTTTTTGCTTCTCAGATGTATCAGCTAATATGACATTGTAATTTGGGACAAAGGCTATACATAATCTACAAACATAAGTATTATATAGAATACATTGATGGAATATATAGATATTCTATGGAATATGGATCATCCCAATTCTTAATTGAAATTAATTCTTAATTAATAACTAAATACATTATTCTTTATCGATTACTACAAAAGCCAATTCTGACGAATGTAAGATCCTTTCACATAGTGAAGTGTTCTGTCATTATAATCTTTAAAAATATTCTGCTGTAGATATTGGCATAACAGCAGAAGACAACGTAAGTTGGAAACTTTTAATACTTTCCAGCTATTTATTGTAATAATTTTAAAAAATCATTGCCATTTTATGAAAATACTGCATATTCAATTTCTTAGAATATTAGACTTGTATTGCATTTGGACTACTTATACTGGAGTGCATATATAAAACTAGTTTCGTATATTTAATCATATCTAAAATGGGAAGCCCTTCACAGAATGACGTGACATGAACATGTTCCAATCCTTTCAAATCCTTTATAAATGACTGAATGCCGGTGTACTGGCATAAGGGTAGCATATCTTCCCCGGGATCTGGGAGTCCCGGGTTTGAGTCCCAGTTTGGGAATGGTTGTTGTTCTGTGTTCTATTTGTGAATTCGATGAATGTGCCCTCCTGTAAAAAGGATCTGTAAGAGTGAATGTGAAGCATGAAGTAGTCAAGTCATTCTCTTGGTCCTAGTTGGCTCTACTGAAAAACAAGGAAAGCTAATTTCTGCTTAAAGTGCTGACAGCTTTCGGTTAGCGGGCTTATAAAGTGCCATAAGTAACAACAACATAAATTATAGAATAGATGCATTAGCTTTAGAGAAGACAGGCTGACGAAATATTTCGACCAAGCGGTAATACTGTTAAAGCTAGATATTTTTTGTGGAAAAAAAATTGCTTTCATCAATTTTTCTGCTAAGCACATTGATAGATACCATGATTCTATTCTAGATTTAGGAAGTAGGAATTGGATCTTAAAATACTTCATTTAATAAAAAGAACATAACTAGAAATTTCAGAAATGTAAAATAAAACTTGGTGTTACTATAAAATTAGTAGAATTTAATTTTTATAGTTCAAACGCAGTAGAAAAATAATTGTAAATCATAAGAATCTAAATTTTAATGGCATATATTTGAGACCATGGAAAAAAATTAACAAAAAAAATCAAAGATGAAAAATAATGCCTCTTCCTGTGAACTACTTTTGGAAATCTGTCAGTTTTGCCGTATTGTTATGGATTTCATTAAGTTGGGGTTCTTTTAATATTCGATGGTCGATGCAGAAGTAAACAGTCTTTCTGTAGAAAAAAAGTGACAACGTTTATTGACGGAAAGGGTGTAAATACACACAAAGACGACAAATATATTGTTACGAACCTGTGGTTTTGCTTTCCCTCGCTAATAATGTCATCGTAAGAAAGATAGATTGACAGTAATGTGTATTGAATAGTGAATGGGTGTGACGTCAGAGGTCCTAAGGCTTGGCGACGAATTTGGTGACTTTGGCGACAAAATGGAAAGTACCCGAAACATCGAGAATTTTCCCGATCCGTCCACTAGGAGCCGAGATCCAGCTACAACGCTCCTGATTGGTCCAGAAGATGTTAGCCCCGCCTACCGCCGGTATATATAAGGCAGGAGGCTGCGGTGGGAGTCGGATAAAGTGGAAGCTGAGCAGCGGAGAAAAAGGAAAGTAGACCTGAAGAAGAATCAAGAGAGAAGCCGAAGCTGAACGGCTGGGTATTTAACGAAGAAGACAAGTAACGCTGTGGAATTAATCGAGAAGACCTAGAGATATAGAGGTCTTGAACTGAGGAGTCCTGAACGGAGGACTGCTGTGTGGCCTATTCTGACGAAGCCAATATCGTAGCCCGTTGTACCGTCGTCGGAAACGGAGCTGTCCCGAACTAAGGAGTAGTCCCGTTGTGCGAAGTAGTGAGTCGACAGCAAAGGCAAGAAAAGATAGAGGAATAGTTTCAGCCTGTTCTGGAGAGACACAGGTGGTGTAAAGGGAATCCCTTAAAGATTCCCTCTCCTGCTGAACCCTGTCTGGCCGCTCTGTGAGCTGTGGACACTGTCACTACAGAATTTCTGCCTGTGGACTATTATCTGCAGTGTGCTCTCCTGTGTGTTCGCCTCGGCTGTATATACTTGTCTCCTGTACATAGTAGTGGTGTAAATATTTGTCATCTGTGTGCTGTCCTGTCTTAGTCCTGTAAATAAACGTCTGTTTTGTGTCCGTCAACTAAAGGACTGATCATTGACTGAGTGTCATTATCATCATCGCTAACACCATACACAACCACTATATACAAGGTAAAAAGAACCCGACGGATTTTAGGATATAGGAAATCCGCAACAATATATATAACCGAGTTGTACTCAGGCAACAGACAGAAGAACACTATAACCAACAGTAGCTTACAAGTCAAAAACGGTAGTAATGATAACCACAGCACACAAGAGTGGTTAGACAGAATTCAGCAGAAGAGGGAATCTTTGTAACTTCAATCTATGGTCTCTCCAAACGGCTATAATTATCCACTGTCTAATCACCTTATCTGTATCCAGCTGCCGACATGCAACGACACGACTGGCTACTCCTCACAGTACTGGATGCTGCTTGCACAATAGACTGCTGAACTCGGTTGTCAGCTCAGTTCAGCAATAGCTTGGGCTCAAAAACAAGCTGGTTCTTCGTTATATTATTCCGCTGTTGCTTCATTATCCTCTCGACAATTCGTTTCTTGT
>JAPMOQ010001247.1:0-14173 GCA_026543055.1 Argiope trifasciata | reverse complement strand
ATTATTCCGCTGTTGCTTCATTATCCTCTCGACAATTCGTTTCTTGTCTACGGCTCCCATACAATTCCGACTCCAATTCATTGCAGCTTGAGATTAGCCTTTTATAGTTCCCAGGATGTGGACCAAAACTGTTCGTGGACCAATCAGGTGTATCTTAGATCCTATTGAATAGATCGATAAAATTCTCGAAGTTTCCAGGAGCATATATTTTGTCTTGAAAGTCATCAAATTCGTCGCCGTCGCCAAATATGTTGCAAAACTCTAAGATTACTGATGCAGGCCCGATCAGCACTCACAGGCTTTATCCTAAAATGGTGTTTCCAGTGATTCAACTAACTATGCTGGGAAGCAACTTTCCAGGTTTATAACAATATATTAATTAAATTAATATTTGATTGGTCATTACACATTGAAGAGACAAAAGTCATAGGACAGCAGTATGAAAATGTAGTAGTATCCCGTACAAAATTATAAATTAAAAGTGCATTGGCAGGGTTTTCATTTGCATTTGATTCATGTGGGAAAAGTTTCTGCTTTGATTGTAGCCGCACGAAATGAATGAACAGATTTGGAGAGCTGAATAAAAATTGAAGTTAGATCCATAGGACATTAAATTTTGAAATCATTTGGAATTCAACATTTTGAGATCCACAGGGTCAAGCATGAGCCGAGAATATCTTATTTCCAGTATAACCTCCCACCATGGACAATGGTTAGTGGCCTACCACCTATACATATTGACCGAGGCACACAATATGCGCATAGAATTGTCAGTATTAATATAAAAACAACACTGTGTGAAATAACTACAGAGATCAATGTGAGACTCACGAAGGAGGGTCCATTAAGAAAGTATGGTGAATTAGGCTTTAATAGGTTATGGAAGATAAGTTCTATTCACGTGTCTTTGTTGACAACATGGCATCGGCTACAGCGCATCTCTTGGTTTCGTGAACATGTCGGTAGGACCTCAGACAACTGGGAAACCATGGTTTCCGAAATGATTCTGGATTTCAGTTTAAGAGTAGATGATTCAATTAAGAGCAGTTCAAAGCTTACGAAGCGATGGACAATTTGGGTACACAAAGAAATGGACCCAAGTTATCAACTAGACAATGTACAAGCCAGTTTCTCCTAAATGCTGTTTTACATGAAATATACTGGTCCGCTGATCCAACTGAATCGAATATTTACTGGCAATGATTATGTTCAGCTATTTGGAGACCGGTAATTCGTGCACTTCCATAACCCAAGCATGCGATGAAATATTTATGTATGACAATGCGCCATGTCACCGAGCCAGAACTGTTCACGATTAGTTTGAAGGACATTATGGGCCAATTATTGGACCATGTAGATAACCAGAATGATTTCCATCGAATATCTGTGGAACTTAATTGAGAGGTCAGTTCGAGTACATTATCTTGCACCTACAGCACTTTAGCAATCATCTATAGAGAAAACATAATTCAATATCTCTGCAGGGGACTTCCAACGACTTGTTGAGTCTATGTCACGTCCAGTTTCTGCAAATTTCCATGTTTCTGACATCAATGAATCCGAAAAACACATTTTGGATGTTATATCATTCCATAACATAATAACCCAAATACTCTTTAAATTAGATGACTGAAATTTGATACATGTAATTGATCAAATTTGTAAATTTCCATAAAATTTTGAACGAAATACATTGAAAAAAGTCTGTCTGTCTCATTATTCAAGTACAAGGGAATTCAATAAATAAAAAATGCAAAAAACTGTATACCAAATTTCATCCGTCTAGCTTAAAGCGTTTCTTCTTTATCACAGACAGACAGGCAGATATTTTCCAAAAAGATGTTTTTTCGAATTCAAGAAAGCTCATAATATGGACATTCTTTAAAATCTGTAGTTCGAATTTTTAGCTGATTACTATACTTTCTGTAGATTATTACCAGAAAGTATAAAAAATGAATTAAAAGATTTTTAAGATTTTCGATCAAATTTAGTCAATTTATGCAAAAAAAGGAAATTTAGTTAAAATCGATGAGATATTTTAGAGTTGTCTTTTTCTATTTATATTATCTTTTATTTTTTCTGGTTGATGTTTTAAATTAATAATCCCATGAAACAAAAATAAATCAAATAGTAAACTGAAATGAACTTTTTTCCTCCTTAAAATCACCCCGCATTTAAAAGATTTGTCGCCAAAATCTTAAGTCTATTAATAAAGCGTTTCGAAGTAATTGAATTTGACACTTCCAAGTTACGCTACTTTAGTAAACTCGCTATAAAAGACCAGACACTATTAGAAAATTGAATGAAGTTTGCGTAAGAAAAGTGCAAAATAATTTTGGTAACAAAAGCAGGCTCTACCTTTTTTGGACATATCATTTGTCGTCATGGTTACGGTGATTGATAATGCTTTAAGCTTATTATCTTTACGCTTCTCTCATTTCGGAGCGTTAAGTGAAAACTAATTAGGAAACACATTTTAATTTGCATTTTTGCCACCGAGATCTCCAGCAAAGAATTTGTCATTTTTCTTCAGAGATAGAAACAAAAATACATTTACTTTTTCTTTGAAATAACATACAAGAGCTGTTTTTTTCCTCGGTAAATGCAATTTTGATAATACAGATAAGACTGTTTTCTCATTAAAAGTCATCTAATTTCGCTTGATTTTTTTTTAAAAAAAAGAAAGAAATGAAAAGATTCTGAGATAAAAAAAAAAAGAAAAAGGGAAGTATGGTGTTTTTAAGATAAACGGTTAGAAATTTGAATGTTTTGAAATTAAGAAAGAAATAATTATTTATTAAAAGTCTGTATGGGATTATACCTTCAAGGATTGAAAATGACGTCAACAATTCATCATATGACGAATTCTATTCTATATTATATATCACATTCTATGCAATTATTATAATATTCTATCATATCTATATTATTTATTATCATATTCTATGTAATTATTATAATATTCTATCATATCTATATTATTATATAAGAAGTTTAAATATTGATTTAGACATAATGATAATGTGGCGATGAGTGTCAAAAGCTGGGTACTCAATCAAAATGTGAAGTGTGTCAAATTTTTGGAAAATATGAGGAAATTCTACTGGCAAGTTCTCAGCATTATTGAGCTATTTTTACCACATCCAAAACTGTTTACAAAATTTTACTTTGTGGTAATCGGAGTGGTACTTCTTCTTAAGTTATGGTAGTCACATATGGCATCAGGAACCAATCTTTGAATCTGAAAAGATAAATGAATAATATTCTAAACTGAAACAACGATTTCATAAAAATCAATGTCATGAAATTTTTCAAGATTGTATTGCTTTCTCTGCATAGATGCATGTGAGGAAATAAACCCTCTTTCAACTGTCTTAAACCATCTTTACCCACACAAAAAATAATGTATAAAACTATCTGTATATTTCTACAAAGAGATAAATTTATTTAATTCCATAAGAAATTCTTAGGCTTATCAGTGAGATATTCTTTTGTATAGAAACAAACCAAATTACTTTTGAGCAAGACTACTCAATTAATTCTGATGAAATGCCCAAACAAAAGACCAGGTGTTACAATTTGTTGATTTCCATTCCGCTTGAAAACGAGGTAGACTTTTATTTGTTGTGTAGTTGTGCTTTGAATGCAAATGTGTCAATTTGTTACAAACTTGATCTTTTCTTAATCGTGCTATCACAATGGAGATTAATCTTTTAAAGATGTCATATCATTACAAGGACGTCTGAAGGGCGGATTACCTAAAGAATAATCGGCCTTAGATGGTAACGGTTAAGTTAAAAACCTGATGATCAAATTAACCACGCCTCGCTAACGCGTTTTTTTTTTTTTAATCTGTAAAGAACTTATTTCTATAGTCTAGTTTAATTTTTTTTTATTTATTGGGAAGAGTAGGAAGAAAAAATGTTGATAACGGGCTAGAAAACAATGAAAGGCGTCTTTGAAATAAAAAATAAAATAGTTAAAATGTTCTTATAATTTAAAGAAGAAGAAAGATTTAAGTGCTTTTTGCTCTTATAAGAAAAAAATGTCTTGAAAGCCTGTGATGAAATTGTAAAAGTAATTAAAAAAGTGATGAAAATTTAGAGCGTTGGCTTTTCCATAACATCCTGGTACGAATATAAAATATTCTGGCCTATATTACGTGGCTCAGAATCTAAAAGAAAAAAAAAGTTTTTCTCAATATGTTTTAAAATTTTTAGTTTAATTATTTTATTTATTACTAGCTGATACCCGGCACGTTGCTGCCTCAGAAGAAATAATTTAGGAAATATCGCTTGGAATTTGATATAGTTATCCTGTTTAATTAAGAATGATTGGAAGAATATTTATTTTCTTGACGATAATGAATATAATCATCGAAATTGAAGGATATCTAAAGGAGAAGCATAAATAGTATTTATTCTATTTTTATTACTATATTCTTTCAATAAATATACATTTTTATGTATTTGATTTATGTGTTCTTTTAGAGTTTTGAACCTTGATGTTCTTTCAGAATGATAATGAAAGAAACTATTTATTGTATCTCGTGATTCGTTTCATATTCGTTCGGATTTCTCAAGATTGAATGAGCCCTACGTTCGTATGATATACGTCACATATTCCGAAAGAGTTCCTTTTTATAATTTAATTCGCTTTTAAACAGCAAGAAAGTGCGGTTTCACAACAAATTATGTCAGTGTGCAGACAAAGGCAGATGATATGACCATTTAAGATGGTCATGAATGTTTTGGAAGTCATATTATTGACTCTCCGTCCCACCCAAAGGCACTCGGAAATAAATACTGAATGACCGGATCGCCACTACAGCAACACTTGCAGGAACTGTGGTTGAGTTCTTAGGGCCATCACCGGCCACGGTACAACCTTTCAGCAAGAAGTACGTCCCGTTATTAAAGGGTGAAGTCAGATCCATCACCTTTGGTGACCCACAGTGTTGCTGAGATCTGACCACCATGCCGGAAGAATCTTATTCTCAATTGCTAGATGCCCTCCCCGAGTTGTTTGAGTCTCTAGGAAACCGATTCCGTTTTTGGTTTCTTGAAATATAAAAAAATAAATATCGATGTCAGAAATGTAGCATAAAACGTAGAATTATATCAAAGGAATTTTTTGTGAGAAGGAAAAATGACTTAATTTTTTATCGACATTCAAAGAATTATTTTTTGTGTAAAATAAGACAGAAAATAAGTCAACTTTAATTACTTTAAAAAAAATCTTGACAGATTTTCGAGATTAGCTCTGAAAGATCGGAATTCTCATATCTCTAGTGCGTAACTCTAATTAGAAGAATCATAAAAAATATTCTTGACAGTTTAAAAATGAAATAAGATTGGAGCAATCGTTAAAAATGCAACATCATTTTTATTTTTATTTTTTCGTATAAGAAGTATGCCAAAATAAAGTATTGTAATTCGAACGTGAGATCGCTATGGGCAAATAAAAGATATAACGATGTTAGCCTAAAGTGATCCTGACGACTCAAAAAACTCTTTGAAATGCACAGAGGAAATTCGATAACCAAACCTTACTGCAAAATTTTAGATTTTTATCGAGTTCTGAGGGACAATGAAGTTTTGAGTTCATATGAAGCCTGTTTGTCTAGTTGTGCAAATACAAATGAGTCCGATAAATACAAAATTCAAAGTCCTAGGTAGGTAAATTTTATTGTATACAAGCATCCTTTATATAAGCCCATAATAAATTTGGCACCAAGGTCGTTAAGAGGTTGACTATTGTAATATTCCCTTGTCCCATTCATGAAAAGCGGCATATCCAGCCAGCTATTCACCACCTGTTAAAACATTCCTTTGTTAAATGCCTCCAGATTGCTAGATGGGGGATCGTCTTGTCGCAGAGTGGTGGTCGCATCTCGCCATGAGTGATTCAGCTGAAGGACCACAAGTAGATAAAAGAAACTTAAGCATCTTCTAAAGGAATTAGGATCAAACTATCTGGATACCAAATGTTTCTCATTGTGGAAGGACTATCATTAACACGTATTCCAGAACAGTCAATTACTAGGATGCATCATTGATGGACACGCCTTACTTGAGTCACAAATGAGGGAATTCTGTTGAACGGCTATTGGGTGATAGACAGTAGAAATGGAAGTGGGAAGTAAGAGGCGGAAATTGGACAGAGATAAAATGCGGTGTATATTTGAAGAGAGGAAGACTTTTAAACTGAAGACTACTGCATTTTACGCTGCACTCAGGAGTAGCAGTGCTAACTAACATCCTTTTAGTGTTTTCTGGTGTTATTTCTCCGAATTGATGAAAAAGTTCTCCATCAATTTGGAGAAATAACACCAGAAGACACTAAAAGGGTGTTAATCAGCACGGCTGCACCAGGTGAACTCTAACTCTTTTCTCGATAAAACTTCAACCATCGACTGTTTTGTAAATATCATTAACTTCCCAGACAATCAATCCCAGACATATTTAACATACGACACCAAGTGTAATAATAATAATAATTCTCAAGGGAAAAAAATCTTTTCAATCTTAATAAATTCTCAACCATAATTTAAATTTGTGAAGAAATGTTTCGTGTCGATTTATTTTAGTTCTTACAAACACACTCTTTTTCTAATAAATTAGATAACATTGCTCTTTACTTCAATTCTCCCGTCTCGCTAAATTAAACCTCAATTCTTATCCTCCACACCCCTCCCTTTATATGCTTATTTCTAACCGGGATTTAAAGACAGCAGTCGTTTTTGGATCTTACTTCCTACTATTAAATAAGACAAATTTTTCTACAAAATATTTAAACAGTGTAGCTTACGTCATTTAATTAAACAATTCTACTTAACAATTTCTTGAAAGATAAAAAAAAAACACGCAAACTATTATTTAAGGAAATTCTTTCAGAACTCATTTTTTTTGTAAATATTAGTTCACTGAAATTCTTTTCTTACAACTGTGAGCATTATTTTTTACACAAGCCAATTTGCCTAGTTCAATTTGAATTTTACGGATTCAAATAATCTGACGTTCCAACACTTTGATTCATTAGAGAAGTTTTATTTATCTTATTTTGATGATACCATTTGCTGATGCAATAACTAGTAATATTAAAATGGTATAGTAAATTGACTAAACTAAGCTAAAGAATGACTGAAATATTGTAATCGTCAGCTTTCTATTCAAATCAGAATAATAATAACTGATAAAAACGAAAAAAAGAAAGAATTTTAAGCAAGAAATTTTTACATTAGACATAGGTTTAAAAGAAAATGATCAACTTAGACTGACTTACTCAATATTCGATGGTGTTTATTCTCATTTACTTAGAGCATAGTGTATATTAAAAGTAAATATATTTTCTTTTTAAAATTTAAGCCTAGCAATTTCGTGGGGGACTTTATCTATAAATGAGCAGAATTTCCACATGAAGAGCAACGTGACCATTTGCAATTCAAACACGGAAACAAGTTTCCAAAACTATTGGAAAACGATGGCCGCAAACAATAACTTATAGAGTACAATTATTCTGTAGCATTACTTAGCGAACGTAAAACATATTCAGAACACTAGCAAATTTCTAAAAGAATAAACAACTGAAATTACTTCGTTTATTTTCTCCCAATGTTTATAAAAATATAATAAAGAGTACAACGATAAGTTCGAAGTTTATTTTGAAATTATAATCAGAGGTAAACTTTCAAGTAAAATAAGTCTTCAATTTATCAATAAATTTCCTTTAAACTGTTTGCTTTTAGAATGTTGGTTAGCTTGAGTTTCGTGGTGCAAGTGCCAAAAATGGCTCATACTGTGCTAACACCTTTCGAAAATTTTTTAATGCTTTCGACCAAACTCTAAAGGAAATGAAAAATTGAAAATTTTAGAAATCAATTCCTGATTACCATATGTCAATGCAATTTTTAAGGGTTCTTTGATTAGCATAAGAGGGTGTTTAATGTATCGTTCACATATATCTCATTACTTTAAAAATAAATTATGAATTTCAGGACTGATTTGTGACAACCGAAGTGAAAATTTAATACAATACTGTGATACTATAAGAATAGGCCTAGGGTTTCGGTGGGAGCCAGCCCTAGGATGCTCCAAGGAGAAGAGTTAATGCTTTCATGTCAATTATATTTCAGAAAAACGAGAAGAAAAATAACAGCATGTCCCAACTGCCGTGTGAACTTGAAAAAATGTTATGACGGCTGAAGGTGTAAAAAAGCTTATCGCGTTCTGGGAGCTAATACATTTTCTACACCACTGGATCTAGACTACTGCAAATTGAGAAATGAATTACGATAAAAGAAGAAAAAAATTCAATCGAGACGCTTTGCATGTTAAAATATCAGACCTGAAACTACCAAATTCTACATGTAAACTTCGTAAGTATTGAATTTATAAGAAAGTTATTTTCAAAATATTACTTTGATTCATCATTAAAAATTAATCAAAATGTTAAATTTTTTTCAATAAATTCGGTGAAAGTTTTTGTACAAAGTCCGTTTGTAACGTGAAATTAAGTTTATCACTAATACCAATTTTTTCCATGCGCACACTTTTTATTAATTTTAATAGATTTGTAAAAATATCTTTATTTTTTCTAAGAATGTCTTTCAATGTTTTAGTTATTAGACTATGGATCCTGCCCTTTGAGTCAATATTCAATTTATTTGCATGTCATCGTGATTATGAAATCGAGAGCATGTTTTAAAAATAAAATAAAAACAGATTATTGAAGATTGAGGCATCAGAAAATTGCAATGTTTCGGACAAGAGGTTTTAATTTATTTTAATTCTCTCCTTTAACACGTTCACTGCCACTACCCACACCTGATATCAGGACCATCAATCTAATTAGATGACCCCTTCTTTACTATCTTTTAACTGTTGCAGAAAAGGTGTCATCTAATAACACAGATGGTTTGTTACAATAACATATTATTCGTAACGCGCTGGCGCGTCAGTGGCAGCGAATGTGTTAAGATGCCCATCAAACAGCATCATAAAAGTAAGAATAATTCTTTCATCTCTTATATTCTTAATCCTTGACCATAATACAACATAAAACAGAAGATACATGCTTTGGTAGGATAAGCATTAGTTGAGGTATGAAACCACAATGATCCTGGAATCGATATTAATTCACAAATAATGCTATTTCAAACTTTTAAATTCAGCTATTTATATCAATATTTAATTAATGAAAGGATGATGAAAATGCTTAAATACGCTGATTTTTTTACAAACTCTGGTGGACCAAATAAAAGAAAGAAAATTATAGAGAACAACATGAATTTATTCTCAAAAGTTGAGTCCAGTCATGGTAATTTTTCAGCATAATCGTTGTAAAAATTCGGATAATTACCATATCAGTGGATCAGATCTCATATACTATTCCTAAAGTTGCTGTAAGTGATGTGAGATGGGTCCCTTTAATAATAATATGTACTTTACATTCTATAACAGAGCACAGCATTTCTTTTACTTAAATCACTGCTTTTTTTAGCTGTAGCATTTTCACGTATGCGAAAAAGCTGACTACATTCAATCAACCCATTGGATTTGGTTCAAGATTTGATTTAATCACTTTAGATATACCAGTTTTGTCTATTAAGATATTTATTTCTTTTAGCTATCGTGCTCACTTGTATTAGGATAATCAGACTAACCTGCTTCCCCAAAATAGATTTTGCCAAAATTTGATATAAAACTGTAAGTGACATAAAATGTATGCACCAAATTTCGTCCATCTATCTAATCTATTATCGTAATCCCTGACAGGCTCAATTTAAAAAATGTATTTCAGATTCAGGGAGGTTTGAAACGTTGTGAATCGTCAAAACCTAGAAGTCGAATTTTTTTTTACTGTTATTCTTCGCATACATGACTATACATTGTACTTCGTATACAAGAAGGTAAAAAAGATGGTCTTTTGTCTAAAGTTAGTTGAGCCATATGCAAAGAGATACTGAATCACAAACATAAGGGGAGTCATTATTGAGGTGCGAAATTTAATTTGATTGTAAAATAGTTCTTGCTTGAATATATACTGCGACTTGAAATGTCAAAAGGAAATGATCTAGAAACATTCTTGATCATTGATGATGTTAAACATTAAAAATACAGTGTGCAATTGATTGTTAAATATAGTGTGCAATTGATTGTTAAATATAGTGTGCAATTGATTGTTAAATATAGTGTGCAATTGATTGTTAAATATAGTGTGCAATTGATTTTTGAAAAAATATTTTAGTTATATGCTAAATAAAATAAACTTTAATGCATAAGAAATGAAATTGAATCTATCCCAAGTAATAATATACAACTAATTTTATACAGGAATAGTAACGAAAACATTTGATTTCCAGATATTTCTTAACTAAACAACTATCAATTTTCCATCTCAAAATGATAATATGAAGAGTCTATCGTATTTCTTAACAAATGGTGCCGTATAGTATATATGAGGCAACATGCATGATGAGAAACTGTGCAAAACGTGCTATATTCAGACTGCAGGTGTTAACAAATTTTACTGGTAGTTATATTTTGGGTAATGAATACTTAGTTAGAATATATAATCAGCCAAAAATAATTTTTCACCAATTAAAAATTAAAAATATCTGCTATTCACTGGTTTAATTTTTTTTCATATAATTTATCTAAAATGTCAATTAACTTCATAAAATATTCTCAAATAAATTCAACAACAATACTTTTCTTCGTTGCAGTTACTGAATATAATGCCATATTAAAAAAAATTAATAAAGATGAAAAATCATTTTTATTGCGTATATACTATAATTAAAGTTTTGAAAATAAAGTGCAGAGAGAAGAACCAAATTTAAATCATTATCATGTTACAATGCTTCGGTCTAGACATTCGATTCCGCTTTAAATCTTAGGAATGTTATTTTCTAATAATTCTGTGACTAATATTTTTACTTTATTTTTTATATAAAGTACAAGAATTTCAGATTAAAACAATTATTATTAGCGGTATTTTCTTCAAACCTTTCTTGACATGTGCCCTTTATTGAAAGCTTTCATTTTTTTTTTTTAATTGTTCACTATATTCTGTTAACTGGTTGGATTTTTTTCATCAACAATGCCTGAAACATAAAAAATGATGTTCTTGATTTTAATATGTTAAAAAGTTTATGCTCATTGAGTAAAAGCAAAGCTCATTATAATTTTTAAATCGAAATTCTTCAGATGGAACAGATATTATTTATATTATCTTCACGGCATTTCAGCCCTTGGTTAAAGGTGTTTAATCATTTTTCTGCAACTTTCGCTTTCTACCCATCTTGTTGAGAAATAGGCTAATTTATTCTTGTCTGGCAACAATGTTTCCTCTTCACATCCAATTGTTTTCGATCTGTCAATCAGAATTACGAAATTTCACAACCACTTCCTCATTCTCTTTCATTTCTGTAGAACTCCCCCGCCCTTTTTTATCCCCACGATTTTCACAAAAAGAGATCAAATCAATATTGCTTCATTGAATCCCAGTTCAGTTTTCTATAGCTTACCCATCACCTGCACTCTTCACTACAGTGTTTTAAAAAAAAGTCAGAAGAGGTCCACTACCCTTTAAGGGGCCTCTCGAAGCAAACACTCCAAACAACACCTGTAACAGTTGGACGAAAATGAACTTGCGTCATCAGATTCTTCGTCCACCCCTCCTTATCCCAGAACAAGATGGGTTAAAGAGGTGAAACATAAAGAATTTTTACCCCTCGGTCATTATATGAAAAATTGCACTCAATTGGATGGCGGGCGTCAGATGGGGAATGTTGTTTACAAGTGGGGGAAAGAAGAATTGAACCCTGTGGCGCATATTAAGTAATAGAAAAGCACGGGCGTTATCTGGTCTGGTGTCCTTGGGGTGGTCATGATTGCTATTAACTTTTCATTTCATTCGCCGCTCTCTCGCGTACATTCGCGTTCTCAATAACCTTGATTGTTGCCCTTTCGCGTCAGTAGCAAAAAAAAAACAGGTTAGCCGCGCTTTGTAAACGTCTTTTAGGTCAGTAAACTTTTCAGCATCCTGCATGCGTGTGCACCAAACAACACCGTAAATGATGCGATAAACAAAATAATGGGTTTTCCCATCTCTGCTAAAATTGTTAGTGTCAAAAAAAAGGGGCCTGAACAATTTTTGGACGTTAATGAGGAGATTTCCCAGTTACTGTAGCATTTTTTTTATCATCCTTCAGGCAAAGAAAGATTCATCTTTAATACCATATTGATGATCCAAATTTAAAAATTCCTAACAGATTTAAGGACAGTGACAAATTTTCCTACTTGGAAACCGCCTAGGAACGCTGAGTTGAAAAGGGCTTCAAGAAGGTTAATTATATATATATATATATATATATAACGCCATCGTGCGCCCCCGGTGCTTATAACATTATCTAACCGGTTAAAAGGGCACAAAATGGAAGGGAAAAAAAGAAAAAAAGAGATTATATATATATATATATATATATATATATATATATATACAAGGTGGCCAGAAATAAAACACCCCTACTCTGACCTCCATGGATATCGAACTACTCAGTGTAAAGGCTCAAAATTTTGTACACATACTATTCAAAATATGGGGAAACGGATTTCACGAAAAAAAAAATTAGTTCCTGAAATCACCGATAGGTGGCGCTGCACAACTGGAACTATGATCAAAAGACACAAATAATAATAAAAATTAAAATGTTTATGCGGAATGGAATGCTTCCATGCTTCCTTTTTAATTTTTCTGCCCCTTATGGAAAATAAAAATAGTAAAGAAGCTAGAACTCCCGTTGTAACTGCAATTTCATACTGTAACCAGAAAAATTTGCATAAAGCATGGTTAGAAGCCATGTTCTGGGTATAAAAGAAGTTAAAAGGTGGGGAATGTCATTCTTATTAGTGATGGCTGTCACGCTGCCAGAACGCGCTTTGCTTGTGAAGTTGTTTTACGAGAATAAAGGAAATGCTCCAGCAGCACTTCGAGAGTTTCGCCGACTTAAGGATTTGCGTAAGGGACCATTGCTTCCACAAGCTCTCAGGAGAATGATCGCTCGATTCGAGGAAACTGGACATCTTGGAGTTCAGCCTGGTCGAGGACGCAAACCGGTTCGTTCAGATGTCGTTGAAGATGTTGCCACCGGTATTGTTGAACAGTCAATGGATAATGTTTTAGGCTGCAGTAGTGCACGTGCAGTGTCACGACACTTGGGTGTTCCCTATAGCACAGTGTGGAACGTACTCAGAAAAATGGTGCATTGTTTCCCGTACAAAATCCGCCCTAATCAACAATTGCTGGCCACAGACAGGGAGATGCGACTGACCTTTGCATTGACATTTCTTGTTAGAGTTGAAGTGGATGCATCGTGGCCGTGGCAGATTCTGTGGAGCGATGAGGCCCATTTCCACCTCAGTGGAACAGTGAACACCCATAACTGTCGCATATGGGACACGACAAACCCCCGTACCTTCCAAGAGATTCCACTCCACTCACCGAAAGTTACAGTCTGGTGTGGATTCACAGCCACATTCATCCTTGGACCGTTCTTTTTCGAAGAGGTTACTTCCAATGGCCTTGAGACATGTACCGTGACGGCCAACAGGTACAAAAGGATGCTCGAAACATTTGTTGTACCCCATTTGCAGCAGCGCCAATGCCTTGACACCATTACTTTTATGCAAGATGGAGCACCTCCACACATTGGACTCCCTGTGCAACAGTTTCTTCGCTAACATTTCACTACTGACAGAATAATCAGTCGCGCGTTTCCGACAACTTGGCCATCTCGTTCACCGGATCTTAATCCGTGTGATTTTTGGCTTTGGGGACACTTAAAAAACCTTGTTTATCGAGAACGTCTGATAACCTTGGCAGATTTGAAAGAGAGTATCAGTCTGCATGTGAGAAGCATCTCAGATGACCAGTTACGATCCGCAGTTGAACAAGCTGTCCACAGACTTCACATTTTACATCTTCAGGAAGGGAACCATATTGAGCAGCATTCCCTGCATCGATAACGTCCTTGTTTCATGTATGCTTGGTACTTTCAAATAAAATGTGTTTAAAACGTGTTTTTGTGTCTTTTCAGCATACGTCCAGTGGTACAGCGCCACCTATCGGTGATTTCTGGAACTAAATTTTTTTTTCGTGAAATCCGTTT
>JAPMOQ010001230.1:0-20468 GCA_026543055.1 Argiope trifasciata | reverse complement strand
TCAAAGTTACTTTATTTAGTACCAATATAATTTGGTAGATAGTAATGGAGAGGTATGAAATCAATACGACGGACCTCTTAAAGAATTATTTATTTTGTTGTCCGCTTAAATGGGACCTTTACAATTTATCCGCTATGGGACATAGTTATTATAGAATTTGCTCCACGTAATCGGGAGATTACTCCGCTTAATTGGAGATTGATGTTTACAGTATCAAAGCTTGTAGCTTACTGAATAGTTTTACATTTTCCAGTAGGTGGCGCTGTTCATGTGGGCGGGGCACATGACGTTGATCTTAACATACTCCCGCCTTGAAATTATACAATTTCAATTACAGATACAATTATACGATTACAAATTAAACAAATTGCCATATAAACATTCGATACAAAACAATATGCACATTATACATTACAAAAAAGAAATAAAATATATACATATATGAAATTCAAATGTACTGTATATCCTTTGGAGATACATTAAGATCAATTATATAAAGCAATTTAATATCATGTGTAATTTACAAATGTTCAATTATTTATGGGAAGCAAGCATATTTGGCTTATGCCTCTTTTAACAATGCCATTTGCAACCTTGACGGTTACTACTCTGACTAAACCATCTGAACCCTTAACTATTTCTTGGATTCTACCTAATTTCCATCTATATGGAGGCAAATCAGTGTCCTTAAGTATTACCATATCATTAGGTTTCACATTATCCTTTGTAAATTGCCACTTGTTTCTAAGATGAAGATTATTTAAATAATCCCGCTTCCAACTTTTCCAAATTTGTTGCAATAATTTAGTTACCCTTTTCCATCTAGACAAATAATTATCTGCCCTTTCAATTAATGATGGTTCAGCAATTGACGTTAAAGGACGACCAATTAAAAAATGGCCTGGCGTTAAGGCTGAATAATCATGAGGGTCAGAAGACATTGGAACAATGGGTCTGCTATTCAAGATTCCTTCAATTTCAGCTGTCAAAGTTAAAAATTCTTCAAAAGTTAATTTAACAGCACCTGCCGCTCTTTTTAGATGATGTTTGAAGGATTTGACTCCTGATTCCCACAAACCTCCAAAATTTGGAGATCTTGGAGGAATAAATTTCCAATTAATACTTTCTGAAATTAGATAGTTAGCTAAATTATTATCAGGGTTACTTACTAATTTTAGCAGTCTCTTCAACTCTGAATTTGCTCCTACAAAGTTCCCAGCATTGTCTGAGAAAATACAAGAACATTTGCCTCGTCGTGCAAAGAAGCGTTTTAAAGTTGCAATTAAAGCTTCAGATGTTAGATCGGTGACTAATTCTAGATGAATTGCTTTAGTAGCAAAACAAATAAAGACTGCTACATAAATCCTTTGAAAGATACCCTTGCGTTGACCTTTATATTTAATTAAAAAAGGGCCACAGAAATCTATCCCACAATTTGAGAATGGTGGACTAGGATTAACTCTCTCAGCTGGCAGGTTTCCTAACAATTGGTTACAGCTGATTGGTTTGTTTTTGAAACAAACAACACATTCATTAACTATTTTTCTGGCTAAATTCCTCCCGCCAATTGGCCAAAATTCCTGCCTGACAAGGTGCAGTAAAGTTTGGGGACCTACATGCAAATGTTTTAAATGAAATGAGCACATTATTAGTTTTGTAAGCCTGTGATTGGAAGGCAGAAGCTTAGGATGTCTTTCGTCTACAGTTAGCTTACTCTTTTGTAAACGGCCACCCACACGAAGAACATTATTTTCATCTAGAAATGGGGCCAAGTTTTTAATTTTACTCTGATTTAGATTAACATTCTTAGATAAAACTTTAACTTCATCTGCAAATTCAGACAATTGTACCTTTCTTACCAAGAAATTAGAAGCTTCCTTGATCTCCTGTATTTCCAACTTACCTTTCCTTCTTTCAGTAGGAGACTTCATATTAAACACAAATCTAAAAATATAACTAACAATACGACAAATTTTAGCATAATTATTACTCAAATTCAAAATATTAGTAACAAATTCATCAGAAATTTTACATGATAATACTGGCTCACTGGAAGTTTTAACTTCCTTAAGATATTCTTCATCATTTTTAGAGTCATTAATTTCTACAGGTAAACACATATTTGATTTTATGAAAGATGGTCCATTAAACCATAATGAATTGTTCACTAGGTTTTTAGCTGACACACCTCTGGAAATAAGATCTGCAGGATTGTCTGCTGATTTTACATGTCTCCAATCGTAATTTGGGCACAACAAATTGATTTCCCTTACTCTGTTTGCAACAAAAGTTTTTAACCTTTCTGGTGGAGTTTTTATCCAGGATATCGCAATTGTTGAATCAGTCCACATGTAGATGTGATTAATTGGCACTTGAATAGTTGATATCACCTTGGATACAAGACGAGCCAACAGCAATGTTGCAGACAATTCTAAACGGGGTATAGTCATCGCTTTGATGGGACACACACGTGACTTGCTACACAAAATGCTGGATTGCACTTCACCTAATTCATTTTTGGAGCACAAATACAAAACTGCGCCAAATGCCTTGCTAGAAGCATCTGCAAATGCATGTAACTCGATGGAACTTGAATTGTTGATGAGTGAATTTCTTGAAACTTCTAGCTCGTTCACTGCCGGTAAGTCCTTTAAAAAATAAATCCAGTCATGCAAGTCATTTGGTGGAATTGGATCATTCCAACTCAGCCTTTGAAGCCAAAGTCTCTGCATGAATAATTTCGCAATTGTAATCACAGGAGCAATAAGACCCAACGGGTCAAACAATCTGGCAATAGTTGAAAGAACTTCTCGCTTTGTGAAATTATTCTTTAAATTGCAAGCCACTCTAAACGTGAAAACGTCGGATGTTGGGCGCCACAGCATTCCAAGAGTCTTTACTGTGTCAGACTCTGATGGAAATGAATATTCTAAATTTTTTTTGATCATTCAAAAGTTCGGAATCGTTTGAAACCCACTTATGGAGTTCCATGCATCCCTTCTTTAACAGCTCAATTAATTGATACTGTAAATCTTTAGCTGCTTGCAAGTTATTACTACCAGTCAAAATATCATCTACATAAGTATTCGTTATAAGTTTAGCGGCTGCTTCAGGGTAGTTATTTTGTTCCTCTTCAGCGAGCGCCTTTAAAGCTCTAGTCGCTAAAAATGGTGCGCAGGTTGTACCATAGGTAACAGTGCATAACCTGTAAGTTTCCACAGGAGCAGATTGATTAGGCTTCCAGAGGATCCTTTGCAAGTTTCTATCGGATTCATCTATCAAAATTTGCCGATACATTTTTTTTATGTCGGCACAAAATGCATACTTGTAGGTTCTGAAATTTAAAATTATAGAGCAAAGCTCTTGTTGCACTGTTCCCCCATTTAATAAAATAGAGTTAAGAGAAACTCCATTATTTGAAGTCGCAGAAGCATCAAAAACAACACGTAAAGGTGTAGATGAACTTTCGGGACGAAAAACTGCATGGTGAGGAATGTAAAAGTTTTTACTTTCGGAATCAACAGAATCAACAATTTTCTCCATATGATTAAGTATGAAATATTCGTCGATGAATGCCTTGTATTGTTCTGCCATGATTTCATTTTTATTTAACTTTTTCCAAAGCAAATTCAATCGCCTCTCTGCCATTTCCCTTGAATCCCCTAATGTTGAGCGTTTGTCTTCGATTATTGGCAGTTTGACAATAAATCTTCCAGAATCATCTCTCTTGTAAGTTGAGAGAAAATGTTCTTCACAATACTGCCTTTCAAATGTCTTTGAATTATCTGTGTTATCACCCGGAAATGATTCGATTTCAAAGAATTCTTTAACTGAGTTTTCTAAAATTTCCCCTTCAGAAATTAATCCAGAAAAGAAATGAGACTCAGTCCCTTTAAGTGTTCCTGTGACAAGATATCCGAACACACTATTTTGAAGAAGCAATGAATTATCATAAGATCTAAATTTTTCAGATTTCAATATTTCGAAGAATAATTCAGCCCCTAATAAAACATGAATTTGACTGGGAATATGGAACGTACTGTCTGCAAGTTTTATTTCAGTTGGAAAGTTTATGTTATTAATGTTTATTTTCCTTGCAGGTGTTAAATCAGTAATTTTAGGAAGAATCAAAAAAGAAACATCCCTTGAAAAATCATTGCTTTCATTAGAAATAGTAGCTATCAATCTATTTTTAACTAAGAATTCATCACCGGAAATGCCAGAGATCTTACAATTTATTTTTTGCTTTTCTAGCATTAAAGAATCGGCAACATCCTGTCTTAATATATTTACACTACTTCCGCTATCTAAGAGAGCTTTTAATTTTATTTTTTGCCCAACAGTATTTTCAATAAGAATATTTGCTGTGTACAAAAGAGTATGATTTATTTCTGACGGTTGAATGTTCAAGGTCGATCCACCCGAAGAGTGAAAAACCTCAGCGTTCGGATTTAGAGTTGCATTTGATTGCGCAACACTATTTGAGCTAGGCAAAACATTACTTTCGTTTTGCTGATCTAAATGAATTAATGAGTTATGGCCTTGTTTTTTACATACTCTGCAGATATATTTAGACTTGCATGGCGCGTTATGGCACTTTAAACAGTTTTTACATAAATGATGATTTTCTAATACTTTAATACGTTCAGCAACATTCAATTTTAAGAATTCATAACATTTTTGTAACGGATGTTCAGTATTACAGAGTACACATTTCTTCATAAATTGATTGCCTTTATTAGAACTGACAAATAAATTTTTCGCTTTATTTCCTGTTCCTTGAAATTCCCTTTTGAATCTGTTATTCGACGGATTTTTTCCTAACTGATCTAAAACTAATGCTCTTGATTCTAAAAACTTTAAGAGCTCTTTTAGAGAAGGAATTTCTTTCGATTACAACGATAACTCATACGACTTTCTTGTCTCGTTATCTAGCTTCTCTAATATAATATTTACCAGAATAGCGTTAGTTAGATCATTACACTCTAATTTCAAACTTTTCAATGCTCTTAAACTTTTATTAACGGAGTCTGTTATAGATTTTAAACCTTTGGATGATTCAAAACTCAGTTTCTGAATTTTTAACATATTGTCAATATGAATATCTACAACAGCTCTCCTATTCTCAAAACGATCTTCGAGAGCACAAAATAAAGAATCGAAAGTGTCATCACTTGTTTCAATTGATTTTGCTTCACCACGGAGGGCAGATTTTAAATAAAATAACTTTTGATCCTTTGAAAGATCCTTGTTTTCATTAATGAGACTTAAGAACTGATTTTTAAAATTCGAAAATTCTTCTATTTTTCCATAAAAGGTAGGTAAGGGAATCTCAGGCAACTTAGATTTATGTTCTATATGCTCAATATACGATTTCAAATCTTCATTGTGATCTTTTTTAGTTTCATTAAATGTTACAAGATCACCATTATTGTATTTAGAGAGTAAGCATTGAAGACTTACCTCTATTTCATCTCTTTCATCCTGTAAAGAAAACATTTCTTCATCTGTTTTTTTACTAGCTTGTTCATCTTCATCAAGTTCTAAATACTTGCTGTATAATAATTCCAGTTCTTGTTTCACCGATAATACACTGGTTAGTTTTTGTTTTGCAGTTAGGACAATCTTTGTCTCATCATCGGAAGTTGATGACGCATCAATGAACTTCTTGATGTTCGTTAGTTTGGTTTTGATGGCACCTCGTGCCCGATTTAAATCCTTAATGGTTGCTGTTTTTGTAGTGGATTTCGCATCCATATTTGCTGATTTTCTCCGGTCGCTAGGACCAAAATGGAGAGGTATGAAATCAATACGACGGACCTCTTAAAGAATTATTTATTTTGTTGTCCGCTTAAATGGGACCTTTACAATTTATCCGCTATGGGACATAGTTATTATAGAATTTGCTCCACTTAATCGGGAGATTACTCCGCTTAATTGGAGATTGATGTTTACAGTATCAAAGCTTGTAGCTTACTGAATAGTTTTACATTTTCCAGTAGGTGGCGCTGTTCATGTGGGCGGGGCACATGACGTTGATCTTAACAAGTAATGTACACCGAAGAACGTTTTTTTAAAAATTAATTAATTAAAAATTAAGCGAGATTTTCCCGTTTACCTAGGATTATGTGTTTATCTTTCCAAACTGTTACAGCACACAAAAAATTTCTGCACTGTGTTTTAAAAAAATTTAAATTATTTTAGTGACATTGATTTAAATTTGAATTTTATTTAATTGATTAAACGAAACAATTAAAATATTTATGGATTCCAAACTTTTGTATCAAATTTTAATGTATATACATAGTCAATATTTAATTTAAAGGGTTCATTTAAATGGTTAAGTACTGAACAAAAACAGAAAATAATAAAACTAATAAAAACACATTTTTATAAGATTATGAAAAAATAGAAAATATATCAAATAAAAAAAATCTGAAATTGAAAAAAAACTAAATCCTTAAAGCTTAATCCTCTGAAAGCTTCCTCAATCTTTATTATAAGAAAGATTTGTGTTCGATTTTTTTGGCGCAAGAGCTATCCCTGGCCGTACTGCTCCAAGCATATGGTTTGACATTTCGTCATATTAAAATAGATTAGCAAAAGTATAACAGTTTAAAATACTAAAACATTGAGAATATGTGTATAACAAGGAATTTATGAAATGCAATATTTAGCGAATAAAATATATACAATGATTTGGAAACTGGGAGAGCATATTGCAATGCATAAAATAATAAATGAGGTTTAAAAGTACTAAATGCGTATAAAGAAGCCAACAGCTTTTAAAAATTTAGAAATATCTGAGTGATGTATTATAAGAAATGAAATTCCTGATGTTTCATTCAGAATTTAAAAAGCATCCTACAAGTCTGATTAAAATTCCCTTTAATTTGAATATTTTTATAAGTTTCTTATATATATATATATAATATAGTTTTTTGTTTTTCCATCTCTTAATTTTTTTATGATGTCAGGAAATTTGACTCCATTAGGAAGCTAAATGTACACAATAAACAGTATAGGCGTGAAACGATAAAAATAACGCGTTTTAGATGTTTATCAAAATTTAAAGTTCAAAAATACAGACTTAAGGTAATTATGAATTAGACATTTAATTGAAATCAGATATAGCCAATATTCCCTGCTAGTCTTAAAAGACGGTTGGTTTATAAATCCTTTTTATTATGCATAAGTTACCCTCTTTACATTTTCATCAATATCTAGTAAGATTACACATTCTATTTTAAGAATACGTTGCCGTTTTAATTAAATTATTCTACAAAATAACAAGTATTTAAGAGACCACATAATTTTTGTATCAGTTTTAATTTATATACATAGTTTACATTTAAAATGTTCAAAATTAGCCAATTTTATGCAAATTCAAGCAAATTAAAGTGGTTAAGTACTGAAAAACAGAAAATAATATAACCGGTAAAAACATATTTTTATCAGATTATGAAGAAGTAGAAAATATTTTTTTAAATCAAAAATCTTAAACTGAAATAACTAAATCCTTAAAGCGTAATCCTTTGAAAGCTTCCTCATCTTTATTATAAGAGAGAAAATTCTTAAAGTTTTATTCAGAATTAATCGTTCTATTAGTCTGATTAAAATTCCCTTTATTTAAAGTATTTTTTATCAACTTCTTAAATTAGTTTTATTTGTTGTTTTCTTCATCTCTTAATGTTTGATTAATTTTTTTTTTACTTTTTAGTACCCTAATAAAAGCAAACTCTTTATTTTTATTTGCCTTGATTTTTTTTGTCTTACTTCTTAAATAATTTATATCATATATATATTCTGTTTTGGCCACCTCCCTTTTTTTAGGGTTTATAAAATTTATATACATAATAATGAACCTATTATTTTATATTACATATTCAAATTTCATTTAATTTCTTTCCAGTACAAGAGCAGGTGATCCATTGATAAGAATTATAGAGCTTTTCATTGTTTTGGGGATGAGGCTAAAAACCAGCGATAATGTATAAAGGATATTTAAAACGAGTACTTGAGGGATCGTAAAGCCCGACGCTTAACTTTCCTTTTCCCTTATCTTTATTTCAGGCGGAGGATCTCATAAAAGATTCTCATTAAAAATCTTATCCCTATTTAGCTCTTTGCAAACACAGAGATGAAAATTCCCTTTTTCCCTAACCTTCGTTTAACCAATGATTAACCTCCCGAGAATGACAGGGTTGGAAACTTCTGACAGAAATAAATTAGTTACTTAAAGCTTCTTGGGTAGTTTTAGTTTATATCGATAATTGCGTTTGTTATTAATAATTACTTCGGTTAAAAGTATTTTCGGTTATATTTTTGTTTGGAAAATTCGTAGTCATTTAGATTTGACATAGGATAGACTATTTATAAAAAGTAAGTATTAGCGATATTATCTACATATTTCATTTTTATTGATTATATTGTTATTTAGTAGCTGACACTTAAATTTTAATTTTTATCTATCTTCATCCTTAAAAATTTTTTAAAATAAAAACATTTTGTTTTATGGATGTTTGATCTGCATCTAGCTTGCAGACAATTTGTTTTAACATGATATCAACATGAATTCATGATTCGAATTTTTTTGACCCTTTAAAAATGTTAATGAATTACTTTTTTTTTTAATTCATACTGTATATTAATGCATTACTTTCTCGTGTACATAATTTAGAAAAAATATGGTAATAGTCAAATTTAAAATCGAGATTTTGATTAATCTCCAGATTTTAGACCTCCCTGACTTTAAAAAGCCCATTTTTAGAAAATATCCATCTATCTATAACAAAGAAGCTAAAAAACATTTTAACCTGGACGAATGCAATTGAGTATCCGGTCATTATGTCAAATTTGTAGGTATCTATCAAATTTTGTACATTTTTATCGCCTGAGAAGAAATCTGTCTGTCCGGTTGTTCGAAAAAATTTAACACGATAACTACAAAATTAGATAAAATTCAATACACAAAAATTAATATCTATTACACAAATTACATGCAAATTCTATTATACAAATCACTTTTATTATACAAAATTCGATACATCAAAATTAACAGCTTTCAAATTTTGAGCCAGATCCAATTATTAATTGACCATCTGTCTGTGTATGTATGTTTTCAGAAACATATAAACATGATAGCTGAGACGTAATGACTTAAATATATCAAATTTGGAATGGAATTTTGTAATTCCAAATGTAATTTTGTGTTATTTGGTTGGGAAAAAACGTAGCTAAAATATAAATTTGATTTGCGGGTGCTATTAACCGCATATCAGGGATTAATCGCCAAATAACTCACCAAGACTTACATGATAGATACAGTAAAAATGCTATATTTGTCAATGGTTGATATTCATAATTATCGTACGTCAGATCATGAAAGGTGTTTCCTGGGATTACAACTTTATTAGAGAATATGCAAAAAAAATTTGTGGAGAAAACTGTCACCGTTTTTAATGGCATTTCCATTTTTGTTTAGTTGTGTTGTAATACCAGTTTGTGAAATCAGTCATAATGTCCGGAAGTTAGAAATCAATCAATCAATTCATTCAAGAACTCATGGACTGGCCTACACACCGGCAACAACTTTTTATGATGCATCGCAGTTATCTAAAAGAATTTTTTTCCGTATATTTACAATTAGTTAAAACAATCTGAAATTCTAATTCGCAGTTGTTTAAAAATATTATTGCATTTCGATTGAATATATTTTTAGTTGCTACAGATAGGCGCAAATGCTTTTATAATGATGCTTATATTTTTATACACGTAACACTATAATTCAGCTAAGTCATATTTTTTCGAATTACCAGAAGTCAAGTTTTCTCACTGTTGGTCCCATCCTGAAAAAGTTTCCCGAATTTGAATCAAATGTCCCGGATTCCTCTATTTTTAATTTAATAGTAAATAAGTCATATCAAAATAATTTTAGAAAATTTTTAGTTTCTTTAAAGTTTACGTTTGAAGAATTTCTTTTCACTACTTTCACTATGTAAGGAATATCGTAATCATAATAATAATCTGTACTTATAATAAAGCTCAATGCGTGTGTGTGTGTGTTGGCGCTCTACAGGCCAGACCGTTGGACCTACAGCTACCAAATTTGGTGCATGTATACCTTGGAGGTCGGGAATGTGCACCTCGGAGCCCTTTTTTCAAATTTTTAATTAGAATTTGAATTAATTAAAATTTAAGCGAAATTTCGATGTTTTTCCGCTATAACTTCCGAAAATATTATTGCACAAACATGATTTCTATATCAATTTAAAGATTAAAAAATTAGCTTTCTAATGGTATCAGTTTTTTAAATTTAAAACTTAAGCTTCTATTTTTAACGAATTTTTAAAGAAATATTTTAATTATGTTTTTATCACGTGACTGGATAAAATAAAAGAATGCCGGAAGTTCAAATAAAAAAATTATCATCACAATGCAACTTTCAGCACGTGACTGGATAAAATAAAAGAAATATAAAATGTGATATTTTCTTTGAAAAATAAATGCAAAGCAAAGGTTTCTACAATCGTTTGCAATATCTCTATCATTAACTCAATAAATATTCTTTGTTTACGGTAAACCTGATTGAATTTAGGCAGGATATGCATTGAAATCACGACTTAATGGTATATTTATGTAAGCGTTTTCAATATCTGTATCATAAATTTAATACTTTTTTTCCCTTTCTCGCTTTCTTTAAAAAAACATATTTAATATTTTGGCAACATCATCGAATTTTTTTTTAATATTTTGGAAGCATAACCGATGGTTAAAACTGACTGATTTATAAAATTAAAGAATATTATTAGGAAAAGGTGTACTTTTAGAACTTTCCGTCCATCATCTTAAAGAAAATATTAATTTCAGGTCAATCAATGCCCGGAGTTACTTCAAGGCTAATGAATGTGATTTAAATGAAACTTTTAGAACGCTTTACACATGGCGGACCAGCTGGTCGCCAAAGGCGGCTAGTATTAAATAAACTAAAAGAGCAAATAATAAAATAACTTAAAAATGTGTGTTTGTGAATTTCATTTTTTTACAATTTTTATGAAAATGAAATAATTAACGGTTTGATTATACTTACTTATTAATTTCTTGATTTTGTATAATATCTTCTTTCCTAACCCACAAACCAGCATTTCTTGTAATTTGTGTAGTTTCTGAAGCTCTCCGAATTAAAGTTCAGAAATTGTTTCTATATATAAACATATATATGTATATATATATAATACTGTTTTATAAACTGACAAAGGTGTATAATCTTATAATTGGTTTAATAAAACATAAATCAGTAATTTAAAATTATTTTTCATGAAATATATAAAGCAACTGATGTTAAGATTTGCGATTTGGAAGTTTTTTATTTCTCAGATTTCATCATATTATATTAGTTTACTATTGATGCAAAGAAAATAAAAAAGTTAAATTTTTAACAAAACGTAATTTATAAAATTTTTAGTGAAAAAACAATTTGTATCCATTTTATTGGGTGGGGGGGGCCTTCTTTTATCCTTAACTCTTTTCTTTTTTTTATATTCTTAAAAATAAGCTTATAATTCTGAAAAGGTTATTTTATATTGAATATTTTCAGCTTGAGAAAATAATTAATTTTAATAAGAACTATTGAAAAAGTTAATTAAATATTGAATTTTAACAAAGAAGCTTCTTTAATAATGGACATAATAATTTAGTAGAGCTGAAAAAATGACATTTATTCCTATCATCTGGATGAATAAAAATACTTTATTCACATCCTTAAAATATTTCGCAGTCGATTTATTAAATAAAAAATTCCGAATATTTTTTTTAAATATTTATAACCAATTCTAGTTACTTTTATCTTTCTGTTTTTAATTTTCTTAACACTTTTATCCATTCATTAAAATTTTTCTAGCGAAAAAGCTCGCATTTTATTTTTATTTTTATTTTTAACCTTAGATTTAGTTCTTCATATAAATAAAGTTAAAAAGTAAATAGAAATTGGAAATATGACAATTGCAAATGTACTAAAGTAAAAAGTCAATTCCAGTTGAATGCATATTTGTCTAAAGGAGCTAAACTAATTTAAATATTCATAAAGTAATATAGGGTTTTCAATGGGCAAAATATACTAATAAAGACTTCAGATCTTCAAAAAGGGGGTACTTTTAGTTAAAATCTAAAAAGTTGTGCAGAAGCTTTTTAACTCGTTAAATTTTTTATCCATTTGTGAAAGCGGTATTATTCTAAATTGTTCAAATATATATATAATTTAAAGGTGGCCATATTAATTAATATAATTAGTGGTCGATACATTTTTTCCATCACAAATAATAATTTTTAGTTGGATAAATTTTCTATGATGTAAAAATTTACGAATATTACTTTTTTTATTTTTGGAAAACATGTTGACTTAGTTCGAATAATAAGTATCGTTTTTGAATTTTTGATGAAATAATCTTTCTTTCAAATAAAAAAATAATCAAAAACTGGTTTTTTGAAAATAAAACAATTTTTTTTTGTATTGTATAAGTTTACCTCCAGGGAACGATTTATTTTTCACAATTGTTTGGTGGAAGCATTGAAATTTCTTAATTCCAAAAAATTATGCATTTAATTGATTAAACATGTTGACTTACTTCGAATGATGAATATCATTTTAATGGTAAAAATATCATTTTGAATTTATAATAATATAACATTTCTTTATAATTGCTTTCAAATAAAAATGAATAATCCAAAACTGATTTTTTTAATGAAATGCATTTTTGAATTTTATAATTTTATCGTCAGCAAACGATTTTTTTTTCTTAACTGTTTGGTAAAAGCATTGAAACATCGAATTCCAAAAATTATGTATTTAATTGATTAATTTTTTATCAATGAAGTTTTTAAAATATTCCAATTAGTCTATTTAACCATTCATGAATATTTCGCATACTAATTTATTATCTGAAATAATTTATCTTCTCTAAGCTGGTCTCAAGATTAGTCACCGTATATCAACAACAAGAAGTCATTTTCTTGCATTTTTAATGCGAAATAAATTTAAGAAATGTTGTTAATGAATTATTAATAATTTTCCGTTACTTAAATTTCATTGTGAAGCAATTATAAAAAGAATTTTCAATTCATATTTTATCAAAATACTATCGTTTTAAATTAATTGAAGTATTATTTTAAATAAATTCTATCTTTTACTTGATATTAAAAATTAAAAATGTAGTGAAATAAACAAACATTTATTTTTCAAATTATTGTTCATTTCTTGGAATTAATTATAAAAATTATCGATGTAATCTCTCTGTGAAATTCTAAAATGAATAAATATCAAATATAATCAAGAATAATACATTTTAAAATTTCGAAATCACGAACATTTTGTGTCGAATGTAAAGGGAAAGAATATTTGGCATAAATGTTTTCATTTCTCTATAAAATATACTTAAAAATTTGTAATTTGTTTTATTTTGAACAAAACCAAGAAATTATTATTTAAGACTGATATTTCCAACAATTTTCGTTCTATCTGTAGCAAGGATGTAAACATCGTTTCTAATATAAATTTAATTTTATTGCCTTATCGTTTAATAAACTTTTTTTATTTCGAAGGTGTTTTTAGAAGTAACTGGCTTGAAATTCAAAAATACACAAGGAAAAGTAATAATTTATATACACCAGGATATAATTTCATTTTGCATTTAGCATTTTGTTTTTAATATGGAAAATGTTTACATAAGATTTTATTCTACTTCGTTTTCTTATAATTTAATTAACTCTATTTTATTTTAACTAGATAAACATTAAAATAATATCCTTATAATTTTTTTACATTAGTTGTTTCATAAATCTAATTTTTATAAATTTTATTTTGTTGCTTGGGCATGTTTTATTTATGTTGTTTACGTCAGCTAAAATTTATACGTTATGTTTTAAAGTTGTTTTCATATGAATTTATAAATTTTCAATGTAATTCTCAACATCTGCTTACATTCTTTGAGATATATTTTTTTCTAATCCTTATTTACTTACAATTCTCTGGTGGGAGAGTAGGAAATGTATTCTGAAAATTTCTTTGACTATTATGAGTCGAAAGATCTCACTTTTAAAGCATTTTGTAAAACACTTAAAGTTTTTAAATTATTAATTGTTAACAGAAATTATTTGAGCATAAATCTTTCAAGAAGTTCAATTATTGTTTTAAATTTCAGTTTCAAAGAAATGAAACAAGATTGTATTAAAATTTCACTACCTCAGACAAATTAAATATAAAAACAAATGAATAAAGTTAATTTTAATTCTGAAATCTGATGAAAATTTGGATACAAATTTATTGCTGAAATTAGAGCGATAAGCAGTGCTTGGATTTTTTCCCTGTTTGACGTTAAAAATAACGATATTCCAATTAGTGATGTAAATATATTAACTAATTTGAATTATTAATTTGTCATCTTCAAAATAGTATTTAGTTTAGAAATGTTGATTTCATTCGGGCATCGAAAAGTATCGTTCAAGATTTCGAAATTACCACCCATATTTTTTAATACTTTAAATAATCTTAATTATGGTATGGAAAAACTAAGAAATCATTTTAAACTCGTTATTTAAAGCGTTCTATCATTTTTATTATGCTTTTTTCTATCCACTAAACCTCGAAAAATATTTCGTTGAAGTAATTTAATAAAGTTTAATTGCAAATCTAATGGCTAAATTATGATGTACAAAATGGTTATAATTAAAGTGCCACTTTGAAATGGCCATACCATTTTAACCAGTAATTTTCCTTTTATCAAATAATTGGTAAGAGTTTAAAGAAGGTAATGGAAATTTCTTTTACTCTAAAAGAAGTTCAAAAACACACCACCAGGAGGAAATAGCTCTGTTCGCAAAATTATCAAACAAACTAAGGTAGGAAGATATCGGTTTAAAATGTGCTTAATCGTTTCGGAAACGGTTCTACAAAGCATGTTCAACATGGCTTCTAACATTTTCTGAAAGCAAGTTAGTTGCATTAATGCATTCTCAACAGTAACTCTTAATATATAAGAAGAAATGTTATACACATTTCGGAGTATCGTATCTTATTTAGTCCAACAATATTGCATAGAGTGCCATGCCCCACTAAGGATACGAGTTTTTGATTTGCTGTTGGTCGGGAGATGGCGGTGGTGGGACAGAAATTCCCATGTCTTCATTTAAGCTATTACCAAGTTTGATAGCATTTGATCCAGTAGTGTTACTTTTATGACCATTTCAAAATAAAACTTTAATTATAACCACTCTCCATATCGGGATGCTCTCAGTTGGAAATAACAACAATTAAGTATAGGAAATTTGAACCGCTTACAGTCAATAGGTTAGCATTTGCATAACAAATTTCTCATAATGCATCAATTGATTTAGAAAATGCCATTATAAGTTCATGTGTTTTATAATTGCTCTTTTACTTCATTCAATTGCCTAGAGGAAGAATACATTTAATTATTAACCAAAATTACCAGTTTACCAATAAAAACAGAATGATCTTTAGTCATCACTATGACTGTTGCTTGAGAGGACCCTGTTGCTATCCAGGAAAACCACTTTACAGGGCTTTGGTCTTGAATCCCTTTTTATTTATGACCTGTTATCAGGGGTGCAGTCCCACCATCTGCGACCCGACTCCACCTCCCCATTTACGAAGAAGGAGAGAGGGGAAACAATCTATTTCAAACAATGCAGATTTCGAAAGGGGGAAAGGACTTAATGAGAAGAACGGGGGCATTCGTAAACTTTATTGGACTTGTGAAGAAATAAAACAAATTGCTAGGATTTTCTGTATCTGCGGGACATTTTTTTCCTCATCAGTCACCACGTTAATCAAAAGGGAGTTTTGCCATTGTAAAGAGGCACGCGCCTTTTGAAAGAAACAACCCTTGCATGAATTTGTCATATATATATATATTTCTGTTTCCAATTTACAAGTTTGGATTATATATTCTAAAACTGTAGGTCACGAACCCTTTTGGAATCTAGCTGCGAAATTTGTTGTTCTTGGAAACACCTGCAGCTTCCGCTACAGAAACATCTGATAAAAATTTTCAACTTCCCACTGAACTTTCGTGCACAACGGGTATTATCTAAATGATACAGTTTTCTGGTAAAAATATTTTTAGAATGGCAATAGTACTTGAATTTACTATAGCAATTTTTTTGTTAACCCTAAATTCATGGAAGGAACCTATCTATATACCACTTTTATGGAATATGATTTTTGTTTCAAATATTTTTAAAGTAACTACTTATAGGCAAATGTTGAAGATTTAACAAAGTTAATTTTTTAAAATTGGGTTTGCAATGACTTTTCTATATTAATTCTCTTAAAAGAAAATTTTTATCTTTTAAAATACTTCTGCTGATTTGTAATTTTTTTTAAAAAATTATTCGAAATTGATTTAAATTTTCACATTTTAAAACATTATCGCGTTTTTTGTTAGAAATGATGGTTTGTAAACAATATGTGCACAATTTCAATTGTTTTTTCTTATGAGAAATTAAATGGGAACATTATTCCAGTTTGAGAAATTAATTTCATTTAAAATGTTCTGGCGATTATTTATATATTTATCATCTTATTTTTATAGAAAGAAATTCAATGGCGTCAGTGCACTGAAAATTCATATATTAATTTCTTTTTCTTTCAAAAATTGCATCCATTTTTTGATTAAAAAAATGTTTTATGCATTATACAGATTGAGTACAAATGATGGACACGATTTTTAAAAAATGCTATTTTCATAATTACCGCATATATTACAATAAGCGATAAATGAATTAGATATATACCAAGTTTTTTTGCCAGTTACAAATGTCCGATGTGTGACACTCTTATTACAACAACATACGTCTAATCTGTGATTCAGTTCGTTTAAATATACCATCTTGTTTTGTCCGTTATCTTTGACATAACCACACAAAAATGTTGAAGATTGTTGAAGAATGTTGTTGAAGAATGTTGAAGAAGAGACCAGAAGTGATGTTACAAAATGTGGGAAACGAACTAGATTACAGATTGAACGTATGCTATGTAGCAAGAGAGTCACACATTGGGCACTTATCATTAAAAACGAATTTGGTATATATATTTAAAATTTTATTGTAACATGTACTATAATTTTGAAAATATGATTTTTTTTTAAATCGAGTCAATTATTTGTACTTACCCTATATTTGTATTTTTTTGGAAATAAATTTATATTTGACTCGTGAACTTAAATAGAAATATTTCACCAAATTATTAAACAGTTTTTCAAAACAGTGCTTTGAAATCATTTCTAAATAGATACTTCTTCAATCACTTTTTATCAAGTGAACTTTAGTGATGTTTATATGAGTATTTCAAAGATTAAAAAAATACTCAGAAATCATTTTTCATTACTGTTCTTCATTTATGAATTTACAATATTTAATTTATTCGATTGCACACACACACACACACACACACACACACACTCACAAAAATTTTGCATCGTTTTCTTCAATCCTCTAATGTATCAGTACTTGGTATCTTTCTAATTTATTTTCATCCAAAAAAGATCTCCTTGAAGAAATATGAGAGGATTAAATGATTGCTAGAAGAGAGAAAAAAATATCTGGATTCGATTGATGTTGCAATAAACAAGAGGGGAAAATACTGTAATGGGAGTACATACATTTTAATAAAAATTTGTCTCAAATGACATTCGGCGTTGGCAGCAGGAAAGGTGCAAACGATTTAGAGAGAGAGAGAGAAAATGCGCAGGCGATTTTTTTTTCATTCCCTCTCTTTTCGTCTCTGGCAGATGCAGAGAAATATGAACTAGCTGGAAATCAGCTAAATGAAATATATTTTTTGAATGAAAAAAAAAATTAAACTAAACAAAATCTGCGATTTCAAGTCGAGAAACGAGAGGAGTGAAAAGAAGGGGGAAACGATGGTAAGAAGATAGCAGGACTAATTATTTTTTGGAATCATCCCCCCTCCCGCCTTTTACCGTAATTTAAGCTCATGCTAATGGATGCGGTAAGTGGGGGGAAGGAAATATAATTAAAACAACCTTGGGAAGCAATGGATGGCTGGTAGAAAACGAGGAATTTTAATTTAGCTTTTCGGATCGTTTATCGCCTCTAAATGAAGATCCAATGAAAAATCTCGCTCGTTTTAGTTTTTATACTTTTTCCACTCTTATACTGCAATCTTTTTTTTCTTTTCTTTTTTATTTCAATTTTAGTTTTAAGCTGGTTTAGTGTTTTCATCTCTTTCGATGCATTTTCCAATACTTCGTGTTAGCACATGCGTTAACGCTTACTGTTGCCAACATGTTTTTTTAAAAAATATGTTTTTGTATAGATATAAGATTATTATTAGTTTTCGTGTGGAAATACAGTTGCAGTTAATAGACGTGAGCGATGGAAATACTTTCCCGAGTGCTCGAAACAGGATATCTAGTTTCCGATAGAAGCTGAATGGAAATGGCTGGGAGATCTTTTTCTGTGGCAGTAAATGGCGAGTTCTGAAACAGATGGAAGCATCCGTCGAAAAGTTCATCCAAAAAGTGTTTCTGAAGCATTGGTTTATCGGCTAATCATAAAAATAGCTGTCATCATAAAATATGGAGTCATCCGCAGCAGCGTAAAGATAATTCATACCAGTGGATTTCTGTTGTTTTTGTTTCCTGCAGCAAAACTCTTCTAGAGAGGAAATATTCTACCTGCTAGAAGTGCAACTACTTGCCTAAGTCTTTGTCCTTAATTGTGTTGTTACTGAAGGAACTGATACATATATACCGCCTTTGGCAACCAGATTTTTTTCCCCTGATTAGTGACATCTTATACTCAAATTATTAAACATGGAATGAATTTTTCTAAATATTATTTATTATTTCAGTTTGTTAATCATAAGAGGGAAAGACATAAATTTAATCTATTATATATTACTGAGCATGGAAATAGAAAAATATATGAAATGCGAAATAAAAGAATTTAAAATCCTATTTCTAAATATCATACTTAAATATCCAAAGAAAGCATTTTTCCTTTTTTTATTTTAATATTGGCAAAAACACACGACAGAATATTTTGATGTGTGAGTTTACATTAAAAACATTGCTATAAACTGTATACCAAATTAAATTTCAAAAATTTATTTGAAAATAAAGGAAAATTGTTTGAAAATAAAATTGTTACAGTTTTTTTTAAAGTTGAATTCTAAGATGATGCAAAAATCTTTTTTGTGAGATAATAATTCACCAGATCAAATATAAACATAAAGTTTTATTGCCATGTCATTATGATAACTTATCTGCTGATAGTTAAGCTTTTTCTCGAACTAGATTAAACTTCCTTTTTAATTATGTGATTGAATGGGGTTTTCAATGATTTGGCGAGTCTTCTTTTGAATAATCCTTTTATATTTTATCCCACCTTTAATTAGTTATTCAAAGTATTGAATCAAGTACAGCTGTTGTAAAAACATTCAGTGATGTAGCCTGGGTCAGCTTATTTATATTTGATTGTTGCCATTCGACAATAAATAATAACGATTTCTTTGGTGTGTCCATTAGTTTTTTATATGAAGAGATATTTGATATTATATCTGACATATTTTCAGTTTAAAAAATTACCCACCCAATATCTAAATCTTTTGCATATATTCCGTCTATATGCATTGTTAGAATTCTTTTTAAATATCCCAATCAATTTCTTTCAGTGAAGAAAATATTTTTTTTTTCATCTATTTTTCTATGTATATGTAAATAAACATGGTAATAGTAAAGTTCCCCACTCACATCCAATGTGTATTCCTAGCTGCTATACCAAACGGCTGGTGCCGCATTTAATCCTGGGCCTAAGTGGTCATCATTAATCTATCTTAATCTTGTTAATCATCTGGTTCAGTGGTGTTGATTGTGTAGAAAGAAATGTAGGAAACAATCCTATTCTTGATTATTAGATTATTTACAGAAACGAATTAAAATAAAATGTATGCAGCTAAAATCAAGTTCTTTCGTTCATGGCGAACGACACATTTACTTTTCGTCCCTCGTCCTTATCTGTTTCACCCGCTCGGACACCTCGTGATTTTTCCCCCTTCTGACGTATGCAGCCCTCACTGTTAAAAGCCGTGGAGCAGGGGTCTTACAGTAATGGAACAACATTTTATATAAACTGATTACTCATAACATAATGATAGCATTAACACCTAGGAAATTAAAATAAACTATATTAATTCAGTGAAACTATCTTCTGTGTTCCATTAAATTAAACATTGTATAAAATCAAAATATCTTATAAACATTTCATATAAAAAATCATAAAAAGATTTCTGTAATGTTATTTGTAAAATTTAAGTTCAGTGATCAGAAAATTCGTAATTTCAAACCTCTATTCTTGATAATAATATAAAATAGAAAGTTTTTAAAAAAACTAGTTCTCTTTAAGTATAGTCATTCAATTAAAGTTATCTC
>JAPMOQ010001215.1:0-10113 GCA_026543055.1 Argiope trifasciata | reverse complement strand
ATAATAAAATATATTAATATACAAATAAAAATATATGCAGAATTTGCGGGTTCATTTTATGCTATTTCTTATCCTGTATATTTAAAATAACCTAGAAAACTATAATAGGAAATTCCCACAAGCCGATGAAAAAAGAGCCAATATTTCTTTTCGTAAAAATACTAAAATTTACATTATATCGTTTTTGTATACACTAATATAATGCAGAAATATTTATGATTTAAAAATTTTAAAGTAATTTTTTCAAGAAAAATATTTGCGAAATATAGTGGCAGTGTCACATTCTAATAAAGTCATTTTAAAATTTTAAATTGAGTGTCAATCAAGGTAGTCTCACAGACCTCACCTCCCCAGTTAAAAGCTAAACTTTCACCTCCCCAATTAAGGGTTAAGACATTAGTTTAGGAAATGAAAATATTATTTACAATCATACTTCCGTGTATTTAAAAAATTATCAAGCTGAATGGAAATATATCGAATTGAGCAATATTTTAATAAAAATTAACAAATTTTATATTTTTAGATAAAAGTAATGATATTCATTAGATAAGAAATAAAGATAAATGGAGGAACACGATTATAAAAACGTAGATGACATAAAAAATTGCATTCAAACATGACATCACTATGCTTACCTTTGTAAAAACTCATATGCCTTTACTTTTTATTAGCAAGGTAGTATCTGACTGGATAAATGAGCTTTGCATAACAACCGAAATCATTGGCACTTAAAAGCAAGTGGTAAAAAAGCATCTTTCATTTTATCAAAACTGAATCGGCAGTAGTAACAAACATCTTGAAACTCAGGAAAACTGAAAAGCAATTAGTGTGAAACTTTTCAATATCACACCAAGTATTCTCTTATTAAAATATTAATAAAATAACTAAATAATTGATTGACTATTAAAAAATCTAAAACTACAAATCCTAAATATTAATTTTACGAAAGTTTATTTTTATATATGAAAGCTAATTGAGAAATGTGGCTGCTGGTCCGATAAAACATTTTAAAACAATTTCCATCACTTGCCGCAATTTTCAGGTAATAAACATCTGACCATTCAGGTATTCATTAAAAACATAAAATATATGATTTACAAAACCTGTTTGTATAAATGTGGATGTTATCGAGTTTACCGGTGTCCAGGCATTCGAGTCTCAGATCGGGCATGGTTGATTCTGTGTGTTCTACCTGTGGGGTGTCTGAATGTGCACCCCCTCCCCTCCCCTCCATTAAAATGATTGTGGTAGCAAATGTGACTTTTGAAGTAACTGAATCGTAATCTTGGCTCTAGTTTGCTCTGCTGGAAAAACAAGAGATGCTTGCTGAGCTTGATTCCCAAACAAATAACTTTCAGCGGGTTTATAAAATGCCGTGAACAACAGCAATATCGAGTTAAATAAAAATTATCCTAAATTGTCGATGATCTTGACAAAATTTAGCGAGAAAAATTTTTAAGATAAAAAAAAAATAATGCTAATTTGATAATAATATAAAACGAAGCGGTTTTACAAAAATACAAACGGTATAAGACATGCTTTCTTGAACAAACATTATCATCAATTTTTCAGTTCACCCTTAATTTCTTGCAGAAAGCTAGCAAATCAAATGAATTAACGAGCCTGTCAGAACTACGGAGCAAATTGTCATTAACCGAAAGGACTGGGTTATGCGTAATTAAAAGCACTAATGCAACATACGAATCAAAATTGTTAAGATAAAAAAAAAGAATAATGTTAATTTAACAAACGTAGACGATATAAGACATGCTTTCTTAAATAAACATTATCATCAATTTGGGCATATATGTAAGGACAATAAGAGCAATCATTAGCATTTGTTGAACATACGAATTTCAAATTTATGACAGCCGCGCCAAAAATATTCACGGCAGCTTTAAATATTCATTTTTTTAAATTGCATCTGCTAATGTATTGTGATTCTAATATTTATTTATAAATTTATTGTATATAATAATAGTGGTACATTTTTGCACTACGGTTTTATAAAGATGAAGAAGATTTGTATTCTCATTTATGAATGCAGAACTAGTGTAAAATGTGTCTTAAAAGATTTTTATTTAGTGAGTATGGATTAGTAGAGTAACGTAGATAAGTTTAAATTTTGTCATCAAATTTTAAAAAATGACATAAACATTTTGTTTGCCGTGAAGAATATTTGAAGTTGTTTTAAATGCCCGACATTTCTGGGAGTTATTAATACAACACCTATAACCAGCAAATATTAGTATTTGGAAGGAGATCCAGGGCGTTGAGTCTGTAATATCCATTCCCTAAATGATCTGCTGAAGAGATAATATAGCATGGCATGGTTCACCATAATAATGTAGTGTAGAGAGAAATTATTAGATTTTAGAAATAGTTGTTTAAAAACAACGTTAGGAAAAGAAAAAAGAAATAGAGTATTAAAATACAACACCTATAATATTATCATAAGAATTCTCAATGAAATTTATAGCATGGTAGTTATAATTTTGTTAGAATTCTTTATTAAACAAAACAAATCACTGTTTCAATTAATACCAAAAACATTTTTAATTATATTCTCACAAACCAAGTGTTATGCCAATTTAAAATTAAAAGATGTAATTTTTTGTTTATTTTGACTTCATTTTCGTGCTCCATTTTCCATTTTTTTTTCAAAGTATTTTATTTCCAATATATTGCACCACGTAATAATTTTTATATGCATTTGCTTTCCACATCACTAACTACTTTATTAGTACTAATAAAAAGTCTTACAATAAAAATTTTAGATTGCAAAATTTAGTAACATTATACTATTAACTGACTGGTAAACATTAAATACCTCAGTAACTATGGGAAAATTATTCTTTTTACAGCATTAAAAAGGATTTGTATGTTATAAAAGCTGAGTATTTTCAAGAAAAAAAATGGACCTTTAACCATATTTAACGAAATATTTAAAGCCTTTGATTCTAAATTCTACGAATAATTCTTCAAATATGCAAGAATTAAGGAAGACGTTATTTGACTATAGAATCTATGGAACATTTTGAAAAAATAAAGACATTTGTAGCAATTTACAATTTTTAGGCATTGTGGATTTAAAGTAAGGCACGCAAAGCATTTGTTTCATAAAACATATTTCCATATGCATGGGAATTTCAGTTTAACGGAAATACCGCATATTGTGTATTCTTTTGCAGGAAAAAATGCTAAAGGACAAAACGGTATTAAAAAAACCGCAGTCGAAAAAAATTTCTTTTAAACATGATAGCATGAAGTTCAGTTCTTTAGAATCTCATGTGCCATTATTTTTTGAGTAATCTGGCATTAGATTGCATTCATTTGTAATAACATAACTGATATCGAATGTTTCACTTAAAAATTTTAATTAATCAGTATCAGTAATCGATTAATCAATTTAAAAGTTTTATTCAAACAGTTATATAGAGTTGTTTAAATTTTGTTGTAAAAAATAATAAAATGTTTGTTTCCCTGTAAAGTTTATAATGAAGTCGATTCATAAGCGGGATGCGCGAAATATCAGAGAACTCTTGATGCTTTATAAAGTAAAAAGACAACAACAATAAAAAAGCATCAAATAGCACATCTTAAAGCCCGAAATTAATTATGTTGATAATAAGCCATAATAAACAAAAAACGGAAGGTAATAAATTGAATAATAATTAAAAGAAAAAATATAATTATTGAAATATTTTAGAGAAAGAAAACTTCTTCTCTTAAGAAACAACTGATATAAAAATATTTCAACTTTATCTTCAAACATGTTGTTACGAAACTATAATTTTGCTTCCCATGACGAATAGTGTCTTTATAAGAAAGACTGATTTACAAACATGTGTATTAGGTGCTCTCCCGGTATTTGCATCAGCGATCCCAGAGCTTGGCAATAAACTTTGCAATTTTGGATAATACCCGAAACACCGAGAAATATCTCGACAGTCCATTAAGAACTTAAATACGTCCAGATATGATTGGTCAAGCCAAGCCTAAAGGGAACTATAAAAAGCCTACAATCTCAAGCTGGAGAAATAGTCAACTAAGTTGCTGGTAATAATAATAGTCCTGAATTGTGTCGTCGTGACCACTAGTGTCCCTGCGAATAGCCCTAAACTGAAGAGTCTTCTTGAATTGGACGGTGTCGAATAGTAATCGGAGTCGCATGGAGAATATTGAAAAACGGTGGAGATCTGAACTGCTGTGTGCCTTGTTCCGCCGTGATGTAAATAAACATCGTATCTGTTTTTCTTACGAAAAACTGTTTATTCAAAGCAATTAATTAAAATATCACTTCAAGCCCATGGTCAGATAGAATATTGGTAGTGGTTTTGTTTCGGCGATGCTGAAGAAATGTTATGACCATCAATGCAATCAGAATTTCACTACCATGCAGGCAAGTCAGCCGCAGTTAAATTTTATTGCCGATTATTTGAAATCTAATACTCTATGGTGCTTTTGAATATTTGAATTAGGAATGCGAATTAGAGGAGGAAACACACATCTGTGTGTGAACAGATGAAACTGGTTTCATGCAGTGTGTATGTATTATCAGACGTATTGTTGGTCATACATGCAATTAATTGCCAAATGTAGGTTACAAACCACTTAGTATCTGCCGTAGGATTTCAGTTAAGATTTTAACTCCCGTTACAAAATGTTTTAAAATAAGATGATGTCGTGTTTTATAATTTGATAAAGTTTCTAGAGTTGCTCTAAATCAACAAATAAAATAATGAGTGGAAAACAATTCCTTAAAATTATAGTGAAATGAAATAATATTATAAAATTATCCTTGCGCTATTTTTTTTGTTACAGGAATGGCAATACATATTACTCAGTATGAAGGGAGAAGTAGTCTGTCTTAGGAAGGGATAGGACCTGCTATTAGAATTAGAGGTGGAAATATAACACTGAAGTTTAGTAAGATCACCGTTTCTTTTCTAGATCAATAACCCTTTGTGGGAATACTCTATAAATATATTGCTAAAATATACTATTTTCAGTGTGTTGTTTACTATTATGGTTTTCCATATTTTAGAGGAATTAATTACCCCGTATTGCTGCTATGCTATATTCAAATCGTAATATTTTATTTCTTGACCTCCAGATCAAAATATTGACACAGGATCTAACAGTCAAATTATATGTTTCCTTCATTTATGTATATTAATATCCATATTTAATATCCTTCATTTATGCATATTAATATATATATTTCATACCCTTCATTTATGGATATCAGGAGCTTTTTAGGAAGCATTTTAACATTTTTCTTATCACATTCTTTTACTAAAATCGTCACAAGCAATTTACATACTAGAATATTAGAGGATATTTAATATAATTATAAATAACATATCTAGTTTAAATATGATTAAATAGTGTACTTTTTCATCTGTTCTCAGACATCGAAAGGTTCTTTAGGCATCAGAAAACCTGATCTTTAAATTATTATAATCAAATTTTATGTTAGAAAACAGACATAGCTAACAATGGGCAAAAAAACAATTTTTGACCATTTTTAATCATGTATTTTTTTTTTTTGAAAAAATTGTGAAAACAAGCTAAGAGTGATAGTGTAAAACGCTTGAAAAAGGCAGTTAGTTATAAAGAAAAACAATTGTTATTTATTACAGTTATTTGTCAAATGATAAAAGAAATTAGGCTTTTATCAGCTTTACATATATAATAACAATATCAACTTTACCAAAGGGTTGGCCAAAACATGTATCATTCGCTTCTTAAATAATATTTTCTCTCACTCACGTTTCAATAATGATCACAGTTCTCTAGGTCTTTCTGATGGCAGCGCCACCTGCACACAGTTCTGAAAACAGAAAATATTTTTGACACAACCTATACTTTCATGCTTACTAAAAATCGTGAATTGGTTGTTCACCTATGCCTGCGTGGTGGCTGGAGCACGAATAAATCTGTCGTGGCTACAAAGTCTTTAGCAAGGTAGATAAAACAATTAGTATCACTGCAAACTAATTAATTTTTGGAATTTTAAATTTATATGAATTATTTTTTGAATAATGATACTAAGTAAAACTATTTTAGAAATATTGAAACACATTATTTGTTTTTTCACTCACCAAATTTAATTTTTTTTTTGCAATGGTCATTAACTGAGAAGATCAGATTTTCAGATTTAAATATCTTACTTTTTATATCAAAGTTCTAACCAGAAATGTATCACTGAAGGTACCAGTTGAGAGGTGAGCATTCCCTGATCCAGGTCTAAATTACGATCTGCGGATGAGTAAATGAAATGTTTGAATGAAGTCCAAACCCTAAAAAGTGTGACACGTGAGTAGCTTACTCTTGGCACCAGATAGCTCTCCTGTAAATAAACCAATCTGGATTGAATCGCAGTGACTCTTCAGTCAGCTGACTTGTAAATGACATCTGCAAATTAGGAGCAACAGCCACAATATAAAAAAGTATGCAATAGATGCATTTGAATTAGAGTTAACGTATTTAGGGTCCATCCCCAGATAATCAAATAAAATAATGTGACACGAGTTCTATTTTATTTTTCGAATTCCCCAGTCACTAGTAACTGAACTTTTATTTTTCTTACAGACTGCGACAATCACTGAAAATAAAAATAAGAATTGAAACAAAATTGATTATATTATATCAACTAATGACTTTAATTTTTCTCACTCAACATTTTAAGAACCCATTAACTAAAAATGATCTTGAACTCGAGAAATATCCATTTGAATAGACATCTCTAGCAAAGAGGAAAATAGTACCGAAAGTGGCGTTCAACATCATTAACTTAATCCAATGCAATTATGGCTCTGCTACTGTTAGTTGAACAGAGCGTTTCAAGAAGGAATAAAGATGTCTGTAGTGAACACAGATATAAACTGTCGAAGTATTTATTATCTAATATTTTTTTTAAAAAGTGATAGCTTATACGTTGCATTAATCACAATAGTAATTTTTCTCAGTCTGCTTTATCATAGAGTGGTTCAAACAAATTCTTTCAAACTGAATGAGTAAGAAATAACTAAAACTTGAGTTGCTTATGAGTGCAAAGAAAAGTTATTTTTTACAAAAAAAAGCCCCCGCCTTCTATACCAAAAATATTACAACTCTAATTATATTTATTTTCTCTTAACCCATACCTAAGGACTTCCGGTCTGTCAAACTGCTAGCGATGCGCTTTTGATCATCCTATTCTATTTTTTGCTCTTTTGAATGGATTGACCCTGTGGCTTCAAAATTTGTCGACTTCAATACGTCTGCACTTTTTCAACTGATTTCATTGGATGCTTTTATAAAAATAATTCAGTTATTTCTTTTATCGCGGTCTCTAAGACTGCAGCTTCCTGTTTGCCACCCAGTGTTAAATCATGATGTAGTTAAAGATGTTCCGTGTGGCCACCCTCACTCACCAGCAAAATTTCAAGTCGATTGACCGCTTGTTCAAAAGATCATAATTTATAAGTTGTGGTGCTTCTCTCATAAAGCGTCATGCTGTTATTTAAGTCATTTAACAACACAATACCGTCGCAATAGTAAACAATCATTCATTATATCTGGAAACACCGACATACAAATCAATTGTAGATAATGATAATTGCAGATAATAGCTTTGTAGATCATGGTTCTGTAATTTGTTCTGATTCTTTATTGTGTTAAGTGTAAAGTTTTTTTCTGAAATCGCGCCTTCTAGTAGAAATTTTGGAATATTTTTTTAAAAAAATCCTTGAGTGCATCTCCTGTATAAATATATATACCGAATTCGTTGCAATCAGTTTACCCGGTTAGTTTGTTTCATGATATTTATAAGGGGAGTTGTTTAATTAGAACTCCCCTGTATTTTTTATAATAGCATTAATACAAAAGAGGTTGTCTACTCTTGTTGATCAAAATAACAAATGAAATCAAAAAAAAATGTTAATGCAAAAGAAAAAAATGCTTATATATAATTGTAATCATTACTTTCTGAAAAAGGGTACCACAAAATTATAAGAACATAAATTATTTATTATATCTCCTAATATCAATTTAATTTAAAATTTCTCTAGTGTGTTTTTTTGCAAATTAATATCTTTATTCAACTGTGGTACACATTAGTTGCAGTTTTTGCTCCTCTAAAGTTCGGCAAGAATCCGAAATTACCTTAATGTAAAATGCGTATTGCTCATATTTTCATCTCTCACCTCTATTTCGATTAAATAAAAGCAAAAGGGCACATACATAAAAGTGCAGAATGTTTCGGAATCCGAGAGTGAAAAGTAAATATGAATGAAAAAAATTATGTTATTGAAAAGTTTCAAATTACAGAAAAATGGCCGAGAAAGCCTGGTTGGTAGTGCGTTCGACTCTCATCCCTTAGGTTTGTGAGTTCGAACCCTGCCGTCCGAAGACTTGCGTCTGTTTGGTGGCTGGAGCCTATTTTAATCTATCGAGGCTACAAAGTCCTTAGCAAGGTAGTTTTGTCTAAAAGTAGTCTCGGGATTAGGACATGAACGATACGTATGGTTTAAGAATTGATATAATAAGATGGATATCATATAAAATGCAAGATTCTTTCTGTAAATTTGTAACAAAATCATGAAGGCAAGTCTTGAAAATTAGCTTGGATTATTGTTTTCCGGGAAAAGTCGCACTCTTGTGGTTATTCTGGAGCTTTTTATTCGATATTAGCGTATCACGTTTATTACTTTTATACCAAATTTTGTTCCTGTCCGTTAATATATTTGCATAAAAGACGTTTAATGATATCCACACTGTATATTTACTAAAGGAGCATAAACATCAAATCATGATGAAAATGGACAATTCCTATTCTTAAAAAACTTTTTAACAAAATCTATATTTTATTTATTATTCTTACTTATATGTTATGCAAATTTGTGATTATTTTTCAATTCTTTGATTGCATTTCTATATTAACAACAGTAGATAATTACGGTCGCATTCAACATTATATAAAATATTCTAGGTGCCATTCCTGGAGATATCTTTGCTACTGTAATTCTACGTACAAAAAATGCAGAGTTTTGAGTTAAAATAAAATAATTCTATCTAAAACGACACATACGTATAGGGAAAAAAATACTGAAAAAATTATTTAACGGACGTTAATTAAGGGCAAAGAATGACGAATAATTATCAAAATGGCTTATCCCTTCGAGTCTTAGTCCTTAGCAAGGTAGATCTGTGGAAAATTGGTAGTCTCGGAATAAGGAAGCAAACAGTAATTATGGTTTAAGAATTCTTAAAATAAGACGGAAATTATGAAGAGAGCAAAATTTTTTCTGCAAATTTGGAACAAATAGGCGAATTCAAGTCTTCAAAATTAGCTGTTCTTGAGATCCATTTTTCCTAAAATTCTAAATGAATGGTTATGTTGAAAAATTGATTCTACTATGAAGAAAATATAAAGAATTTCAATCAGTAATTGTTGAATTCGCAAAATAAGTAAATAAATAATAAAAAAAAGAAAAATACTCGATTGAACTAAAATAAAAATATTATAACTGGTAAAAAATTATTTTTTTGAATTTTAAAATTACATGAAATTGTTTTTGAACAATGATAAATAAAGTTTTTGAACAGTGATAAGTAAAGTTATTGTAGAAATATGCTAATATTAGGGTTTGATTTTTATTCATTAAAAAGTAATTTTTTTTTGAAATGGTCATTAACTTAAGAGATAATAATTTCAGATCTCCGTTTCTTACCTTTAAATACAACGGTTCAGCCAATAGTATTTGGAACATGATTGAAGTCTTGTTTCACACGATTTACAATACACTATGATAATGCGAAAAATATTACTATGTAGACGAATAAATATTGGGTTGTTCGGAAAGTAATTTCGTATTTTTTTGTCAAAATGAAAAGAAATTTTCGTTTAATGAATAAATTATTTATTAAATTATAAAATTGCCATTCTGGTCTAATACCTTTTGCCATATTTTTGGTAGTAACATGATTACACGCTCATAAAAGTTTTGGTCTTTGCTGTAAAAAAAACTGATCGAGGTGGTTTTTGGCCTCCTCATTTGAAGGAAAAATTTTGCAAATCAGTTCTGGTACTGATGTACTGTTAACACATCTTCTCCACACATATTG
>JAPMOQ010001205.1:1208250-1250818 GCA_026543055.1 Argiope trifasciata | reverse complement strand
AATTTTTGCATTCTGTGTCGTACAATAATAGTACTGTATAGTTTTCTGAAAAGCCGTTTTGATGTTAAAAAAAAAGGAAAGAACAAAATAAAAATAATAGTATTGTTTACAAACGAAGCATACAAGAAAAAAAAAGGAAAGTGATTCTTTTCAGAGGTCTGCTTTTACCCTAAATGGTTAAATCAAGTAATTCAGAACAATGCATTTAAATAACATTACCGAGAGAAAAGTTTGTTATTTAGGCCTAGTAGGATATACATACATTGTTCTATCAACTAAGGGAAGTTACACATAATAAAAATTTAACTAGAAAATAATAAAAGGGAATGGCAACACTATTTACACTTTAGAATATTTTAATCACACTGCTTTTAGCACGAGGTTTTGCTTTCATACATTTTTAATAAAATCTGAGAAACAAAATTGCTCTAGATTTGTTCCATTTTTAATTAAACTTCATTCCTAAATATAAGATATGCCACTACTTTTATTTCTTTGTACATTAATTAATATATATATATATATATATGCAGATGGAATTTAAATTCTAATTTCAATTAAAGTGGTAAGGGAGTTGACCAGAATTGGTATATAAAGGATCGGGATTTAAAGTTAAAAACAACAGCAGTTAAAGTTGCTATTCTAGACAATTAAAAAATTTAATATTATAATCTTAATTAATTTTAAACTTATGAGTTTTCTTAGCACAGTTTAAAATAAAAATTCCTCTAATTATATTTATCACTATTAGTTTATTCAATTACGAAAGAAAAAAAATGTGTAAATATATGAAATAAAATATGTGACTACTTTCGGCATGATTTTTTTTTTTTTTTTTTTATTTGTTTTTTGCAAAAATGTTCAAAAATAATTATGTTTTTAAAAAATTTGCATTGAAAAGATTGAAGAAGCACTAATAGTACTAAAGAAGAAGCACTAAAATATGCTTGTTAAGTGGAATTTAAACAAAAAATGAGAAAAAGGGCACTTTTTGATAAAAAAGGGTTTAAAGCAAAAATATTCTTTTTTTTAGATATTTATCAATTGATTTGCTTATAATTTTGGGGACCTTAAGAAATATTTAGTCTAGATTGAAAATTAGAAACGCGAAAACAACTATAAAATGTGTCTGAATAGAATAATTATTATCTCGTTCAAGAACTATAGAACCCATTGAAAAAACTTTATGAAAATTTAAATGGAAGATATGCATTATGTTTGAATTTATGAAATTTCCCATCAGAAAATTACATCAGATTACTTTGAGGAAATGGCATCTTAAGGTTCAAAATAACATTAAAACTTATGTAAATTCTAATATAAAAATAAGCGTAACTTCCCCAGAAATTAACTTAGAAACCAAATTCTAACTGTTCTATAAATAAACATGCTTAAACATTAGGAATATTAGATAAAAAAATTCATATATAATTTCCCACAAAGTCGACTTTTTAACATAGTCGCTTACTTTAACCTCTCAATTTGTATTGCTACAAAATTAATAAAACTTTCCCTCATGATAATGCTATTTTCGATGAAATGTTTGAATGTAATATCTTTCTTTTTATAACTGGGATTTTCTTTTTATTAGATGGCCTTCAGTTTACACGTTAAAATTTTACTGTAAGTATTTTCATTACAAGAATATCTTTAAAATTTCCTTTCTATGTCTTTCTCTTTTCAATTCAGGCTTGGGTTTCTTCTTATCTGAATTCACGTTTCAAGTAATTTCCTATGGCGCAAGTGATTTCGATATCACCGAACATTTTAAATAACTTTCATTTCCTTTAAAATCGCTCTTTTCACTTCTTTTATCGAAACTAGGAATTTATTCTAAATTCATTAAAAGAAGTAGAAAATGCATTGCCTTTGGTTGCTTTACGAAAATCTTTCATTTAATTAAAATGGTGGGGTGAGATCCATTTCGGTGGTTACTTTTCTTTGAAATCAATTATTGAGCTTCACCATAATTGAGAAAGGCTAAGAATGGTAGTTATTTCATTACATTTCTCTAACAGGTCGAAATAAAAGATTATGCTTTGAAATTTAGAAATCGAAAAATATAGTTTCTTAACACTGTAAATGTGGATATTATGTAAAAATGAATAGACAAATAAGCTAAGTAGCTACTTTTACTTTAAATATGTTTACATAAAAGCATTTTTTGAATGAAAATTTTAGATTTTAATTAATTAATTTGTTTGGGAAAGTACAGTTTAGTTTAGTTTAGCTATATTAACGTCCCGTTTTAAAGCAACACGAGGGCTATTTTGGGACGGACCTCGAAATTTTGAATTACGGTCAGATGACGAGGACGACACCTCAACTGGCACCCCCCTCTCCACACCACACCACACCAACGTGAAGATGTTTGGGCTGACAGATTTAACGTGCAAGAGACCCCCTCACATGACGGGATCTTCTGTGGAATCGAGTCTCGAACCTGAAACCCGCCGGTTCCGAAGCCCAGACCTTACCACCAGGCCACCGTGGCCCTTGGGAAAGTACAATCTGTTAACATATTATTACAGTATAAAACCCTCTTCAAAACACATTGAATTATAGGAAATATGTACTTAAATAAGAGTAAATAATTTTTTTAAAAATTTTATCATTTCAGAGAATAAAATTTTCATCTTATAAAAAAAGACACATCTCATATATGGTAATTTTACTCATACATTTAATAAATAAAATTACTTAAGTTAAACACATTGAAAAAACTAAAAAAGTATCATTAATGAAAAAAAAATCATTTTAATTCGTAAACTATCACTTGAAAAGGTTAAATAAACGAACGTTGTAGCAGGAATACAACTTTTTAAGTAAAGAATGTTACATTTGAACGATATGTAAAGGGGTGGCTACATATGAGCAAGTTTTATTTCAATGTAAACGCAATAATTCAGAAATGCAATGAATTAAATCAACGGAATTCGATTTCTTATCTTAAGAAAACTTGTAGTTCATCGCCAAATTTTGGATATCGTCAAAAATCGTTGAAAATGCTTATATGTATGACATTTTAAGTAAAAATGTTAGATTGTAGTCAAAGAGATGAGTTTCTTAACTATTATTTGCAAATGTCACACTAGACAAGCCTTAGCCAAGATCCACAATGTTCGGTGGAAGTTTGGATAAAAACTTTATTTTAAAGAATGCATAGTCAAGGATACCTCTCTTATTGGCTATATATTTTTAAAGATATTAAGGAAGGTTTTGATGTATTTTTTATTTGTGCGCTAAGTTGCTATTTATTTTCACACTCTGAAATATTTAGAATATTGAATATTGTTATCCAAAAATAATATATGCCTTTATTTCAAAATACATTTTAAAAGCAAATTTATTAATAATTCAAATTTCATTGAAGAGAAATAAAATGCAATGATTATCGAATCTTCAAATAATTCCCTTTCCAACAATATAATGAAAGCTCTTTATTAGGATGCATGATTCATAACAGAATTCCGGATTTATGTTTTTGAATCTTAATTCATAATATTATAAAAGGGAGCTATGAATTGAACCACAATATGTTTAATATATTTTTCACCAACTTATTAAAATAAGATTTATGCAAGTTCTGGTAAATGAACGAATAAGAAAGAAAAAGTGTAGCTTTATTTGCTTGTAAAACTTAGAATCTAAATTTTTTATAAGATAATAATAATGATAATATATAATAAAGAATACGAAATAATTTTTATTAGTCATAAATGTAAGCTATAAAATATCAAAATAAGGTTTAAGGGAATAAATATGAATTCTATCCAAGATATACATGTCGACAGGTTAATATTTATCAAAGAACATTTCATTTCAAGAAAGGATAAGAATATCCTTCAAAATTTCTGTGATTGGTTCACAGAAATTTTGTTCGAGAAAGCTTGAGTAAATTTTAAATATCTGTTTTTGTAAACTGTAAACAAATCTAATAAAAACATAATAATATTAGATTTTTCATAGTAATTAATTCAATCAATTTTTACAGCTTTGCTCTGAAAGTCAAAATTTTATATTTATATATATATATATATATACATCAGGATTCTCCCAAATATCAAAAAAAAAAAATGTAAAAGAAATCGATTTATAACAAAATATACTGATATTTTGTTTTTTTTCCAAACCCTTTATGGTAGTAAGACATGAAATTTTATTCTATCGTGAATTTTTAAATGATTTAACAGATACGTTGGAAGAAATGAAAACAAGCGTTTACTCTGAGGAAAAGAAAAAAAAAATGGCGTAGAAAAATTTTATTTTTACTTTGAAACTACATTCATTGCTTTAACACTCCTGAAATAAATATTTTAATGCTAGGCACTTTTTGCTCGGAAAAGAGAAAAGAAAACAAAATACAACGTAAGGATATAATTTTTTTTTCTGAACTATTCAAACGCATTCTGATTTATTCCTTTATTAGAATACGAAACAGCAGAAGGACGTAAAGCCGGAGGCAAGAATCTTGTAAGACATTCAGAACAGAACACTGTGTCTTCTTTTACAGAAAAGATATTCCTGCTGCTCCTATCAAAGCATAACCCTGTCTGCATGCATAAGCAATCGGTTAAACATCCATTCTTGCGAAACCAATGCATTTTAAAATGTGCAGGTAAGATAAAAAAGGTATTTTGCAGGTTGGCTACGTTCCGTGGTATCGAAAGGATGATATTCATTGGCATCTCTTGAAACTGATTTTACCAATAACTTTTGTGAAGAATGCATTGAATCTGTGTTTCCATTAAGAAATAGGAAATTATACATAAGAAAATGTCTTTTGGAAGTGCCTATTTAAAATATATTGTATTTTTAAGAATTATTGTTTATAAAATAATTGTTTTAGTTATTGTGCTTTTTCTAAAATTATCCACAAATCTAAGTAAAATATTTTTCTTACAATCTTTTAAAGACAAATAAAAGATTTAGCTGATGAAGAATTTGTCACTATTGCTATGGTGACTGCAATTCGTAAATGCTGTGTAAATAGATTGGATGTGAAAAGAATAGCCCGATATTTGATTATGGTACGTTATCTGTAATAAAACTGTAATAAAAGCCAAAGACCATTTGCAGTCATTTTGTTTGTAATCTTAATTGAAATAACAATTACTTCATTGATTTTAAAGTTTCCAATGCTGTGAATTCACTGGCAAAACTGTATACTCAATATCATACAATCAATTCAATATCATACAATCTGAATTTTCATTTCCGACGCATGCTTATTTGAAAAAATAAAACGGATATAATTTGTTTTGTACCAATCGAAAGTGTAAGAAAATGGACATGTTAATTACAAACAAATAAGTTCTGATAGAAATGTGATTTGAATATCGCTATTTAAACATTTTGATGACTAATCATATAAATCTAAACGGTTAAAGATAGGGAAAAGTTCATATGGTACTTTGAGATTATCAATTGTTCTTTGATTTAAAATTGGTTACATATAAAATTACACTAAAATTATTTTATGTACGTATAATTTTGTACCATTTATTAATCATTAAAAATACTACATTTTGCAATTTAAAATTTTTTTAACTCTCTAAGAAAAGCGTTAAGAATAATAAAATTCCTTTTGTTTCTTCTATTTTGAAGTTGAAAAAATTCCAACAACATATTTATATGCATTCAAATAAAAAGAATGCTTGCTTACTTAAAAATAAATTTTAGCTTGTTTCTATAGATTAATTGTAACATGTTTAAAATGTAAAGGCATTTGTGCATTTACATTTATACATTTAATGAGCCTTAAATGCAAAATGCATTACAATTAAATGCATTTGTGCATTTAAAGCATATGCAGAAGATAATTAGCTTTATTTATACAGAAAAATAGTAATTCTTACATGCTGATTAATCATTTTCTACAATTCAAATAGAAATCAATTCAGATTGCTTACAAAATAATTCACCATATAATTGCATATAAGAACTAAATAATATTACGGAATAGCTAATTAAAATACAAAATTAATTGAATTTAGAGTTTTCGATTCATTTTGAAAAATTCGTTTCACTGTTATTTTTTCTTTCCTCTTTTGAACTCCGATGTACACTTTTATTTATTTTATTAAAAAAGTTCTTCTATTCACAAGTTCTATTAAAAATATTCTATTTACAAATTCTATTAAAAATGCTCTTATATTCACAAATTCTATTAAAAATGTTCCCTTCTCAGATTCTATTAAAAATGCTCTATTCATAAATTATATTAGAATTCTTCTCCCTTTTAAATGTATTTTTTCTCCCTTTCCACTTTATTTTATTTTTCTTCTACCTTTCTTTTTTATCAAAATTAAAATTTAGTTGGTTTCATCTGTTCTGTTCTGCTGTTCTCATAAGTGGAGAATTAATTATAATTTCTGAAAAATAAGCCGTAAAAACTTCGTATTTGTTTTCTGTATTTCGTATCGTATATTGTATTTTTATTATCGACAGGTGGGTGTAGGTATGCCCACACACATCGATAATAGAAGAGTTTACACGGAATTATAACATGGCGGTGAGAGTTTTCATTTCTTTTGTTCCACATCTCTTTAACGAGAATTTTTTTTAAATATTTTTGTTACTTGTTCTTCTGTTGGAAGCATTGTTAAATGAAAAAAAAGTATTTTATTTTACAATAAAAATTTATATTTCGTTTTATATTTGCCATGGTTTCTCAAACTAAGAAGCATTGAAAAAAAATTATGCCAATAATGTTATTCATTTATTTATTAAATATCTAGAAACAGATATAAATTCGCCATAAAATGGCCAACTATCTAGAAGATTTGTTGTCCATCAGGAGATTCTTTAAAATAAGGCCATTCCTCCAGAAAATCAACTAAGATTAATGCATTTCCCATTTTTAATTTAAAATATATTATTTAATATGAGAGTTTTTGCTTTAATTTTATATTATTATGGAAATTTTTAAATTCTAATTCATTATTTGCTTAAACAAACAAAGTAATCTTTATCTTAAGTCCAAAGACTTAATAATGGATAAGAATGCTTTTTTTCATCAGAAACACGATTTCACAAAAATAAATCATAGACAAAGTGAGCATTACACATCATTATTAGTAAATAATAGTAGTGAAGTATAAAATAGGTGATATTCAACCACAATAACACTCAATACTAGTTGTCCAAAGATGAGAAGAGATGAGAGATGCTTCGCTCAATTACGCATTTATGTTTCTGATGCGATTGCTTTTTTAAAAATTTCTCCTCATCTGTCTATCTTGACTTTTTATAGTTTCCTTGACAAGGCAGAGAAACTTCTAAAACAAATCCTATAGCTCTAATAGAAATGAAGAAGCAATTTTGATTATTGAAATTTTAGGACGGATTTTCTCGCCAAATCTTTGTTAAATTTACTTCTATGAGTAAAGATAGGGGTCTTTAATTCAGCAATCACAGCATGCAAAGAAGCAATACTACGAATCTGTAAAAATATTTTCCACACTATGAAAAATCTTCACACACTTCACCAAGAAATTATATATAATTATATAGAAACACTAAAGACGTTGTATTTACTTCGAATTGTGCCATGTACTTGCTGGGTTACTCATTCTACAAGCTCTATGCGCAACAACTACGTAGGTTATAAATAGACTGATGTGATTTTCAGAAGTTAATATATATTTAATTGAAACAAATTATTTCCCCAAATATATCTTAACCTAAGGTTTGGCCATTAACCTTTGAAGGAATGGGTGAATCGATATCTTAGAGGAAATTCCGGATTTTCAGAATATGAAATTGTTAACATAAAAAGAAATTTAAGATAGTAAAATTTATCAGCGTTTAGCAAACAATAAAATATTTTATCGTGATTTCGACTGGAAAGAAATTTGAAAGAAAATACCTCCTCTTAATATCACATATTTTAAACCCTTTTTTTCTGTGAATTAATTATATATATATATGTATATACCTGATAGTATAACTAGATATAATTTATTGGAAGTTCAATATTTTGAGAGAAATTTTTACTTATGCAAATTATATTTTAATTATATTTGAAAAAATGATCTTTACATAAATGAATTATCTTATGTGATTAAAACTGAGAGTAGACTCAGTATTCTTGAAATTATTTAAACTTTAAGAACAGCCAGATCATATACAACGTAATATTCTAAACAATAGTTATCTTTAATTGTAATTTATAGGCTGTGGGATTGCTTATTTTACATGGCATTTTTATCAAATTTGTTTAAAGATGTCAATAATAAAATTTTACCCCCCATCTGTAAACAGTACGAAAAGCTGTGTTTATACTATCATCACAGATGACCTCTTATCATTGACTAATTTAGAAATAAATTTGACGTTCTAACCATAATGTAAAAAATTGCAGGCCCTAATTACCATTAGCTAACTTGAACTATTTTTAATGAAAAAAGAGTTTTATATAAGGATATATCTTGGGTCAATTAGTAGACTAAAGGAATCAAAGTTTTTGGAGGAGCAAGGAGCTCCCACGGTTTAAATAACTTAAAGAGCATTTGTTCTTTGAACATAAAATAACGTAGGTAAGTGAAAAAGAATTCTAACTTGGAAGCATATTGTTTTAAAAATTCAAAAATGTTGATGAAATAGCAGCAAGTACTGTAATTAAAAATATCAGATTTAGCTAGATTTGTAAATCTTTTGAACATTCGTGCAAAAATCTTAAATTTTTCGGGAGAAATCATTATATTATGTACCAGGGAATAAAAAAATACTATCCGGCTAAACAGTATTCTCGGATTTAATGTATCAAATATGAGAAAAATTACGATAGGTAGGAAGAACATGTAGATTTCGTCACAGAAAATACATTGGATTAACTTATCATTACGTGCTTAAATTTCATCTTAGACTGCTTTTCAATCAAAGATCAAATTAGCCATCGAATCAATATCTGGTCATATTAGTAGCATTGGTCGTATATAATTTTGGAAAAAAGCGTTCTTAAAATTCAAATTTACTAAATTGAGGAAAATGACGTTTCTTGGTAATTTTTAAATTTCTTTTCACATTTTAAGCTTCTGAAAATACTTGTGAAATAAAATTAAACTTGTTAGAATAAGTGGAATCTTGGTTTGCCTAGTTCAGAAATTTCTTTATAATATATTAATTAACTTTTGAAATTATTGAAAGTAATTATTAAAAAACTTATAGAGTGGAGTTATTTTCTTAAGTTTTATTCAAATGAAGTGACACTTTCAATGACAATTCTGTCATAATAATCTGAATACTGTGAAATTAACAAAGCTCTGTTTTGTTTGATTTAAATAAATAGTACATATGTTTTTGTACTTAATAAATTAAATTTTACTGTTGATTATAAATACATGTTGAACCGATAAAAACGGTGAAAGGGAATTAACCGCCTGAATAATAGGACATATGACCAAACTGTCGTTCAAAGCTGGACATAACTATTAGAATTTGGGCCCACTTGTGATCTTTCAAACTAAATATTGAAGTACGAAATATTAAACTTATTGATAATCAATGAAAGTGTATTATTCCCTTTGTACTTATACTTTACCATGTATTATATCAGAATAATCAGACGATATCTTTAAAAAGGTATATTATAAAATATTAAAAGAAGGAATTGTTATGGAATAACTAATAGAATTTGCAATATTCTTTATAATAGAAAATATAATATTCTTGCTTCTAAAAAGAAATACTTACTTTATCATTTTTTTTCTTTTACTATTAAAGAAGAATGAGCAAGCTATTAAAATTTTATTATTTTATTTAGACACAAAAACCTATTGCATCTTTGAGAGATATTCATAAGTTATAACTTTTAAATAACTTCTGATTTTTAAAAATAAATAAGCATTAGCTTAAATTCAATTACGTTAAATTAAATTAGATATTAGTTGAATAGAATTTTTATCATTTTGAACTTTTATTCAATTTGATATGGTAGTCATGCGTTTTACATTATAATTATTGGAATATTCATATAATATTTTTTTTTAAAAAACTAAATTTTAAGAATATACTTTTTAAGTATACTCTTGTTTTTATATGTGAAGGATATGTTTTTTATAATTCTGTATCAGGTTCCAATATAAAATAAGTGGAAACAATATGAATAATTTTACTCCATATAATCCCAACTATAATAATCTTATTGCCAAATAAATTAAGTGTATTTGATAAGAGAATTAATTGGAATCATAAATGTCATATAATATTCTATTTCATAAAAAAAGAGAAGAAAACCCATTGAGAAATGCATTACAAAACAATGAAAGTAATAATTGTTGCTGTTTTTTTTTCCTTCAGCATTGCATGCAATATATATATAATGCATATATTTCTATTCTGGAATTTGAAGTGAAAAGACAGAAATAACTGATTTAATACTTCCGTAAAACACAATAAATGAAAATCGGGTTTATTCATAAAAGGACATATTAGAATCAAATGCAATAAGTAAAATTAATTCATGTAAAGAAGAAGTTTTAAATAGCCACAATTGTTTTCGTTGGTGATATGTTTCCTATAATCCATTTTATTATTTCCTCTAAAAACCTATTAGTTTTGTTTTAAAGTATGCATTGCTTTTCATTTCATTAATCCCCTTTGGAAGTAATATATTTTTTTTTTACTATAAGATAGTTATCCAATTACAACTTTTATAAATGACAATTAAAATGGAAATTACTCAAACAATTCTATTCAGGAAAGGTAAATTAAGTTTGTAAATATTTATTACTTACTTGCATTAAAGCAAGTAAAAGAGAAAAGAACGCATTCTCCTCGTTTGTAGATATGAAAAATATAGAATTTACTTACGGAAGAAATAACCAGTTATTCCTCACAATTTCTAAAAAGAAATGTATTCTTCAGGAAAACAAATTCTTCTTCAAACGTTGCTCTTTTAAAAAGTCTTTTGGTCCAAACAAAGAGCCTCTTCTCAGAATGTACACAAACATTTGATCGAAGATACAAGATAAATAATCTTTCCAGATTTTGTCCATCTAATACAGATAATATCAACATCTGTTAGAATAGAATTCCGTGTACAACGATTCAACTTCTTTTGATTTAGAACTTCATAGCTTTTATTAAAGGACTGAGACCGTTTATGTTATTTTTGAATATTGCATCTAATTTAATTCAATTCATAAATTCCCCAAAAAAAAGATGTAAGATAAATTTAATTTGTGCCACGCATATAATTCTTTTAAGTAGCTAGGAGTTCCATATTATTTTTCAACAAATCTCATTAATTCACTACGCATATATACTTAAACATATTGGATTAACTGAATCGAATTTGATATATTAATTAATAATCTTATTAAAATGTATTAATGAATATTAAAATGAATTACCTTATTTAAATAACTCCAGATTCAGTGTGTAAGACAATTCTTAAGCACATCAGCTAATGTACAGAGTGATCAGAATTATTTTTTGATTAAATTTATTTTCTGTTCAAAGTTTGTTCTGCGAGAGGAAACCTGATGATTATCAACGGTACTTAGAATATTAAAATCATTTGATTCATAAATTGATCCAGTTTAGCTGTTAATTGACCCATTTCTTTATTAGTGAATACGGAGATAGAAATTAAATAGAAATTAAGTTCTCTATTTTGCTTTTGTTGAAGACAAAAATTTGTACATGTAATAAAACTTAGGAAACTAGAACATGATAACAAAATAATGATGCATTATTACTGAAACTTTTATGTTCGAACTTTCACTATAAATTGCCATTGCAGAATATGAGGTTATTGTAAGAGAAGATGAAGACTATTTCTGAAACCCCAGAGATTATGGGAGGTTTTAGAGAAATTTGTCATTTCAAATTTTTCGTAGTAGTAGAAATTATATATAAAATATAAACCCCCGATTTTTGAGCTTCAACATATTTTATCCATCATAGGTGATATAATATGATCCATATTCTGACAGTAATTAAACTTGTCTATATATTTCTTAGGTCTCGTTTGAGCTTGTGAAATAATTAATTTTCATGACGGTATATACTTCAATATATAATTTTGATTTTGAAAATAGTGCAAAAATAGCAATGGTCATTATTAGGTAAAACAATATTTTGGTGTAAGTAGTTTACTTCAAGTAATTTTCAAATATTCAAGAGCTTACTTAAATGGCTCTTTCGAGTAACTAACTTAAATATTTTTAATCTGATATCTCGTCATTGCATGATTTAATTTGAAACTTCTAGCTAAGTCCTTTTACAATTGTGATATAACGATAAGATAGTTTCCTGGTTATATTCCGTTAGTTATTTCTATTCGGTATTGATCGATGAATAAGAACATAATCATTTTAGAAATTATTCATCAGATAAGTATGTGTTTTGAAATAGTGGGAGGGTTTTTATATGTGAAACAGAAAAGAATTTCCCTATTTAAAAGTATGGAGCTCTTTTTCCTCTCAAAATATTATTTTAAAGTGAAAAAAAATTATTACACATGCTGACTAATTAACGTTATAATACTACTTTATACTGCCATTGAGCTAGTTAATTACAGTGGTATACTTCATACTAAACCAAAACATAATTATTCTCCATTTATTTGAAAACAAGAGTTTTTAACGAATATTACAGGCTCAAAATCTTAAATACCTATCTCAATTATTCAATAAGTATAGTTATTATGTTATATTAATTTGATAGATTCCAGTTGCTATAAAATGATAGTTATGTACAAAAAGGATATGGATATTTTTAAGGATATTAATCTAATATTATTTTCATATTTCTAAAAAGTAAAACCATTTTCAAGTGGTTTTAATCCATAACATATTTTTCAATGAACATTTTATTATATTTATGCTATTAATACCAACACATTCATTTATTTTCTCACTTTAATTAGGCCTTTGAAGCAATCAAGCTTTTCGTACCATTTAACTATTAAGTTTGTTTTAATACTATATTTTCCTTATTCTTCCCTGAAAATCAATTTTACAACGGGTTAGTTGTTTAATGATGTTTTTTTTTTCAACATGGTGGAAACATAATAGTTTCTAAAAGGAAAAAAAGGATGAGTGAAATAAAAATGTAGTGCTTTTAACGATGCGTGGAAAATAAAACTCATTTAGATGTTTTTTCCAAGCTCTGTTTAAATCATGTAGTTCAATATTACGATGTGAAACATGTGTAAAAAAGGTAATATTACTTTCATCCATCAGTTTATTGAAAAGCTGTCCATTCAATGAGCTACAAAAAATATGCAGGGACTTTAGGAAAAAAAATCTAATCGTTGAACTAGTAAAACAATGATTTTTTTTTAAATTCCGGGAATCATTTCTTTGACTATTTAATACTTGGTTTTTTTACTTCTCTGATGAACTGTAAGAAAGCTCTAAGTATAGGTTACTGCATTTTTTATTTTTTTGTTTGCTAAAGGCGTATAATCATCTGCATGTTTTTATTAACGACTGTTTATGATTTAATAGTTATTAAATTAAAAACAGACAATTATTATGTATTTTTAGTTGAAATATATATAAACTATATATAAATATTGAAAAACATATTAATAGGCTCAACTCATAACTATATTTATTAAAAATATATTATCAAGATTAGAATATATTCTGAAATGTGATTCTGGATTTCGGAGAGTTTTTTGTTTACCAGCGACTTTTGGCTATCAACCATTATGATTTTCTGGTTTAATTCTCAAAGGAATAAACCTTGTTTTTAAGAGTCTTTCAGTAAATTAGTTTCAAGAATTAAAGTTGGATAGATATAAAAGCATATTATACTTTAATAACACTATTATCTATCGTTGAGGAGAAATCAGAAGATATTATTTTGCCAATATAAAAATAATTACCTTAATAATGTGCTTCAAACTGAGCATTATCTTTGTCATTATAGTAATTTTACATTCTGATTTCATAAATAAATAAGATCAATTCTTTTTTAACTTTTAAATACGGAAAAAAATCATTTAAATAAATATTTGATGTAATAATGAGATCAATCAAAATTTCATTACATCAATAATCTTTATTAATGAAAAATATTCAAACATTTTTTTAAAAAAAAAGGGTAGGAATCAGAGCATTTAATCATGCATGATAAAAATAAGGACATTGAACTCATCAGTTTGTACTACAAAAATGATTTAATAATTTTGTTTAAAGATATGAAACAAATTATAGCTTGATTGAGGAATTTTGTCATCTTTTGTAATTTATTGTGATATATTTGTCAACAAAAAATTTAAATACGCATGCAAATTTAATGCTATTAATTTTTATAAAGTTTTGGTTCCCTCTTCGTTAAATTCTTTAAAGAACATTTTGTAAAATTTCTTTATATTCTAGGATTTAATTTTACAATACTTTAATATTTAATTTGAAACAATGAGTTGCTTTTATTTATTGTTTAAGGAAGCTTCTTAATCACTAGAAATTGTCGTTTTGAAAGAATTGCATATGGTTTCAAAGATGATTACAAATGCTGTTCCAGAAAATATTATTTTTAATTATTAAAAAATTCTAATTGAACAAAATGAATATAAAAATACATCTCACTGTTTATATTTAGTCCCATATTTTTTTTAATTGTAAGTGAAATATTTCCTAATTATATACTTTGTATTGTTGAAGAATTTATTTCAATAACCTCCGTTATTTGAATTTGCAATTATTAATGATAATGTTTTATTTCATTTTCTTTAGCCTTAATTTGTAAATTGCAAACTGATATAGTAATTTTTCTTTTAAATGCTTTTTTTCTGTCACAATTTATGCTTTATTTTTATTTTCTTTTGTCTTTTTTTTTGCAATTTAATATTCTACTTATCCAACTTATTTTATATAAAGCTCAAAGTGATTTTTCTGATATTTTTATTGAAACAATACATTTAATAATCAAAATAATAATATTGGCTATAGAACAGTGAATTATTATAATACTCAGTTTCTGAATGATATTTTTATTTTCTTACTGTTTCACCATGATCTTCTTACTTTAAATTTATATTTCCAATTTTTTTAAGTCTTTTTGCTTTCAAAATAGAGTTTCACACTTTAAATGATTCTTTTCTTGAATTATCATTACATTTGTCTATAATTTTAATAAAATTATTTCTGTTCTTTTCTTCATTTTATTCGCTAGTAAATTATTTCTTCCGAATGTCATATGGCTAATAGTTTTTGATATTTCTACAGTAGGTAGGAACTTTTATTTAAAAAAAATATTTTCCCTACTTTATTTATTATAAAATTTTAAACTTACTCTATATTAAGTAAATTAATTAAATATATAATATAATATTGCCAGATTGAAACGAAACACTTCTGAGTCTATATAGCTGAATTGTTTTGGCGCTGAACTCATGGTCAGGAGATAATGTCTTCGAATCCCAGTAGACTTAAAAATTTGTTTTTTCCTTTATTTCGAGTTCCAGAAGATTCTGGACATTTCCTTAATTTACCAGATAAGTGCTCAGGACATTTCTTACTGTCTCCAGAAAGGTTATCTGGAACTTTACCTAACTGCAAAAAAGCTGAAGATATCTCAGTCACAGTGTTTTTAGTTCAGAGTTGAGCTAATACGTTGATTTAACTCTACTTCCTGTGTCTTCTGGAGTTTTATCTACGTGACATTCTTTCGCGGAGGCGCCGGGTATGATTCCTGTCAGCGTGGGAACGGATTTACGAAGACGCAATCGCCTTAAAGGTGTTGACTCTGAATTTGGATTTTATAATCCATGACCCAGAAAAACAAGGATAAAGCCTGAGGAACAGGAAACTGAACATGTCATCCTGACAACAGCACAGCCACAATACAAAAATCCGTCTTTATTTAAGGAAAATGGACAAGACACAAACAAATTGCTTAAGGAATACAGTAGAGTATTAAAATTCAACAGATGAGACGGCATGGCTTGTCTTGTAAATGCTTTCTTTTTCTTGGATGGCACAGCGAAACAGCGGTTTGAAAATAATGAAGATAATTTGACTTCCTGGGATGTTTTCAAATTGAATTTAAAAGAGGCATTTGGAGAAACACATTAGTATGTAAAAAAGGGAGAATATGAGCTAAAGTATAGAGCTAAAAACTCTGGTGAAAGCATGGCATCTTACATCCAAAATGTGTTGGGATTATGCAATCAAATCATGCCAGATACGAGTGAAGAAGAGAAGTTGTCTCATCTGATGAAGGGAGGCACCGAAGATGTCTACCTGGCACTACTGACCAAAGAAATTACCACTTCAGAGGACTTTATTAAATGATGTAGAAAAATCGAAGAGATGCTGCTAAAGAGAATCCGGAGTAGGAAATTCGAAATACTTCCAAATGTCGTACCAATGGCTGCAATTGATCAACAAATAGATCTGGTAGATCTAGATACAGAACGAGAGGAAATTGGGCGCCTCATCCCTCTAGCAATCGGTCCCGAACTTCAAGACCAAATCATTGAAGTCATTGTTTGAGAGGAAGTGGAAAATGCTTTGCCCCTTTGGCTCAGACAACAGCAGACAGGACAAAGGTGAAACCAAGGCGTCAACCTTCCTATGACGATGTTGCCAGACAACCTACGCCCTAAGCACAGCAATCACAGAGGAAGACAGATGTCTGGTGCACCACTGATAGAAGGCCCGTTTGCATCTATTGTGGCAGTCCTGGCCATGTGGTTCGATACTGCCGAGATGGCATTTTTGAGGCATATCGAGCAAATAGGACAGATCCTGGCAACCACCGAATGAGGGATGATATTCTGACGACTACAGCCGACCTGCAGCCCAAAATTGGATGCTTAGCCCATCACGAGGCGATCGTCGGCATTCCTCTATAGATCCATGTAGGATATCAAGAAACTAGTCCGTGCAACCTTCCTTGGAGGTGAGGCTGCTGCTGACAGAAATCCTTCGGAAAAAGATGTCGGGAAATAACTTTGAAGTAATTGTCGTTAATAATCCTATACCTGCCCTTGTGGACTATATAGCCTCATTTTCTGTTATATCTTAGAAGTCTCGTCACTTACTGAAGAAATTTATGTTTCCAACATCTACTAATGTTCTTTTATAAGTCGACGATGGAAACTACGTAAGACCAATGTGAAAAGACACTCTTCGTCTCTAAATCTATGATCGATCTGAAGCTTTTGAATTTATTGTTTTGCTGCAATGCAGTCACGATATCATCCTTGTTTGGGACTTTTTGGGTGCTTCTCAAGCTGTTATACATTGTGGCCGGTCGGAACTATTGTTTCAAGACGTCAATCGAGGATCCAAAACTCCAGACTCCGACCGTTTATTCACACTAGAAGACTATACATTACCTGTTCGCTCTATCAGAAGTCATCATAGTCTTAGGCCATAAGAAACATCAAGCTATCGTCGTCATAGTAGAGGGAAATAGGATGCTTCCCTTGAACAAGGAGGTTGCCCTTATGTCTACTATAGCTACGCTCCATAATGGTAAAGTTGAACTGTGAGTTGCCAATAGACAAAGGGAAGCTCAGATCATCCCTAAAGATATGTGCATTGGATTCGCTGAACCTTACACAATGGCTGCGTAAATACGTTAGGTGAGTATCGCCTAATTCAGCGACCACTGCAAAGGTAAAGTCGGGTACCATCCATTATACCAAGATTCTGTTCGGGACCTGAACAAGCGGAAGCTTTCAATAACCTAAAGAAAGATCTTACCTCCGATTCAGCTTTAGGCCTTTATGACGAAAATGCACCAACGGAACTTCACAACGACGTGAGTGGATTTGGAATAGGTGCAGTATTAGTCCAAATCCAAGATGGGAAGGAAAAAGTAGTAGCTTATGTCTCACATACTCTGACGAAAGCTGAAATGAACTATTCCACAACTGAAAGAGAATGTCTTGCGGCCATATGGGATATTACTAAATTTTAGAAATTCTTTCAAGACCATCATTTCCTGTGTTAGCTCACCAGACTGAAAGATTCCTCTAGAAGACTCGCTAGGTGGACGCTGCGACTCCAAGAATACGACGTATCAGTTGTATACAAAAGTGGAAGAAAACATAAAGACGCTGATAGTGTATAGAGAGACGAATTAAAAGTTGATGCTTCATGGTCCGGCGACTTCATATGGGCCACATTAATCACTAATCTCTCATAAGAACAAATGAAGTATCTGGAATTGGCAAAAATAATAAGAGACCAACAAAGTACCAATATAAGAAGGCTGGGAAATTTTGAGTTAGTCGAAAGAGTCCTCTACAACCTTCCGGAAAGAAATTTCTTCCAGTTATTCCAAAGCATTTACGTCTCAGTATTCTAGAAACTCTCCATGACGACCCTACCTCCAGATATCTAGAATTTACCAGGACGTATAATAGAGTAAGGAAGTGATATCACTGTTTAGGCTTATACAGAAATGTTCTAAGATATGTGATGCACTGAAGAGAATGTCAAAGGAGAAAATCCATACCGAAGAAGCCACCAGGTCATCTCGTGCCTATTCCATCAGCTGCCATTCCTTTCCCTCGCATTGGAATCGACATGCTAGGAAGATTTTCAAAATCTGATGACGACAACAATTGGATAGTAGTATGCACCGATTATTTGACACGGTATGCACTTACCAAAGCATTACCGACTGCGGAAGCTACATAAGTTACCGAATTTCTAAGAGAGGACATAATCCTAAAACATGGAGCTCCACGAATAATCATTACAGACCTTGGACAGTTTTTCCAGTCCAAGCTGCTGTCCAATATTAATTGACTGCGCAACATCACCCATCGAATGAGAGCAGCCTATCAGCCACAAACAAATGGCCTTACAGAGCGATTCAACAAGACTTTAGCAGATATGCTTTATATGTATGTTGATGCCAAACAGAAGAACTGGGACCAGATACTGCTGTTCGTCACATTCGATTACAGCACTGCCAAGCAAGACACGACAGGTTTTACGCCTTTCTACCCACTGCATGGACGAGAAGCTGAAACACCTTTAGATACGATGTTTCTTCTCTGTCCCAAAGAGTTCGGCCAAGAAAACGATTACGTTACTCATCTGATCAGTAAGGCAGAAGAGTCGAGGCAATTAGCTCGTGTATGAGCTCTCGAGGCTCAGCAGAAAGATCGCCGGCATTATGACTCCAAACATCGGATGGTCACATACGATCCAAGGGATTTGGTATGGAATTTTTTTCCAGTTCGTAAAGTAGGACATTCCAAAAAGCTCCTCAAGAGGTACTTCGGCCCTTATCAGGTGTTGAGAGAGTTGTCCGACGTCACCTATGAAGTAGCCGATATCGACCCTAGTTCTTGAAGGATGAAATGCAATGAAGTGTTCCACGTCTTACGTGTGAAGCCACACCTTGACCCAGAAAAACAAGATGACCAACATTCTGATGAATGTACGGAGATTTCGGAAAGAGACATTTCTCAAGAGATTATTCCACGTGAACAGACAACAACTTATACTGGTCTTCTGACTAGATCAAGAACTAGAGAAGCAAAATTAAATGTCATAACATCGAGATGCTGTTCTTCTAAAGATGGAGTAATGCCGCATTGAAACGAAGCCTTACCGAGTCTGCATAGCTGAATGGTTATGACACTGGACTCATAGTCAGGAGATCATGTGTTCGAATCAAAGTGGACTTCAAATATTTTTTAAGTATTTTTCCTTTATTTCGTGTTTTAGAAGATTCTGGACCTTTCTTTAATTTACCAGATAAGTGCTCAGGACTTTTCTTATTGTCTCCAGAAAGGTATTCTGGAACTTTCCTTACTTGTATAAAAGGTGATTATCTCTCAGTCTCAGTGTTATTAGTTGAGAGCTGTGTTAATAAATTGATTGAACTCTATTTCCTTTGTCTTCTTGAGTTCTATCTACATGACAATATGATTAAAATATACAGCACATATTTTCAGCTGGACTGACTGACCGTGCACTTCATTTAGATGAGGATAGTAGTTAATTTAGTACTTTCTATTACATTTGCAATATTACTATGTATTCACACAATAAAAAAATATTTTCTATTGTTATTGCGTAACGAGTGTTTGGAGTTGAAATCAGCGATTTGCCGTTTTGTTTAAAACAATTTCAAATGCAACTGAATCTGAATTTTTTACTTATTAATTATTTATATTTTGTTCGAAGAAAAATTGTATATTTTATGCCATGTTTTAACTATTTATTATATTGTTTGTGATTATTTGTATTTTTTGTGTGATTGAATTCCGCTACATAGCAAGGGGAAATTTCCTTAGAAACAATTTGCCACAATTGTACATCCATATTTAAAATTCATAAAAACGTTGTTCGTTTTAAAGAAATAAAAAGATACAATTTAGACTGTCATTTGCAACCTTAATTTTTTTTAAATGTAGAAGTGTGCTATGTAGAACTTCTAAATGATGATTCATTTACAAGAATGCATTAAAATTTTAAATGCAACTATTTAGATGATAATAGTTTCAAGAGTTATGAATCCTAGACGTGTTTGTAATACCAAAGAACTATTTGAAATGTAAAAGTTTTACAGTAATGTGTCTATGAAAAGGAATCAAACTTCGAACCAATTTTCATATTCAAATCTTCAAACTGTGATTCTAAATTCTTCACAATAAAAAGTTATATTATTTATTAACTGATTTGTGTTACCGATATACTTTCCATATTTATGGATTTAAATGTTTAAGATGTATTTTTCGAAGATTATCATGCATATTGATAAGCATCTTTGAAATTTTTCTAGCAAAAATATTTAGAATTAGTAAAAAAAACTATTCTTTAAAATTTATTAGTTTGAAATTTAATTAGTTTATAACCATATTTCTGCACTCGGTCGATGGATTTCGGCAATCAGTCCTCTATAAATCCTCCAAAGAGAACAATTATGAAAAGAGAGCAAGGGGATCACATAGTCCTTTGTGACATTGACTGACCTCAGGGACAAACAGATAATCGAACTGTCACATACATCTGGGCATAATTGTTAGCCTTAGTGTTCGCTGCCTAAGATGAAATCTGTGACAATTCAGTATAAGTCAGCGTGTGAAATACAGGATTCCAATGAAAATAACCTATAAGTATTTTATCTTTTATGTCAATTATAACAATACAGCGACATTTTTTTTTCTAAAAAGAGGAAATGTATGATATCCTTTATATGCATTTATTCTTTACATTAATTAATGTTCCTTTATTTATTTTTATTAAATGATAATTAGATATAAATATTAACATTCATGAATCAAGGAATATTTTTTTAAAAAAATTAGTTTTATATTAAAGGGTGAAATGAAAGTACACTTTTTTTAATGCTAAAATGATCAGCGGATACATAATTAAATAATATCGAATCTAAATATAGATCTTTCTTTATATATACACAAAGTTATTTCAACAGATTTTCTAAAATTTATCAAGAATACATACTATTTTAGATTTCTCTTCACTTTCATTTTATTAGTATTATAAGGCGTTCATCAAATGTTTGAATATTTATTCGAGATATATTTAAACGAAGGGCATTATCATTATTTAATCGATGTTTCTGAGAGCATTAGTGATTCAATTTTAAAGATTTCAAATTATTGTTAAATTTATTATTTTGTATGCTACCATATTTATTCTAAATTAAGCAAGAAGTTCACTAGAAGAATTATTTAATGCATAGAATAACTAGTTTTATTAACTAATATGAAAAAATATGCTACACGTATTATAAAAATAAATTCTGCATATTTAACTTTAGATGGAACAGATAAATGTTTAAGGATAATTTTCTTTCTTTTTAATATTTTAATATAATTGCATTTTCTGCTAGACATAAAGAATTATGCACCAATCTGGAACTAATAGCCGTAATTACCATAACAATAGAACTATTTCAAATCTGTTGCTCATCGGCTTTTAAAGAAACTAAAAATTATTTAAAATACAAATAAAATATGAATGATTAGTATACCTTTAAATTCGCAAATGTATTGCATGCATTCGATTAAAATTCAATTCTATAAAACTGGATCTCTAAATATAAAACACACCCCAAAATTTTTTGTGCATGTTTATTTATTTATTTTGTTACATTTTCCTTTTGTAAAGCACAAGTGTCCCATCACTTTTGTGAGACACTGTATTTCTTTCAATGTTCCTCATATCTTAAAAACATTTTAGACACGTCTCTCAGAGTGAGCAAGAAAGTACCTTAGAGATAAATTCTAGTGTTTAGTTCAGGTTAGCTTATTAACGTTCCGTTTAAAGCAACACGAGGGCTATTTTGAGACGGACCTCGTAATTTTGGACCACGGTCAGACGACGAGGACGACACCTGAACTGGCACCCCCCTCTCCTAACCACATTAGCCGGAAGACGTTTGGCCTGACAGATTTAACGAGCAAGAGACACCCTCTCATGATGGTTCTTCGGTAGAATCGAGTCTCGAACCTGAAATCCTCCTGTTCTGAAACCGAGACCTTACCAACAGGCCACCGCGGCCCAAATTCTAGTGCAATTATGTTCAAAGTATTGAATGAAAGTAATTAGGTATTGTGCAGAAGAGTAGGATGAAATCTATTTTTAATGCATAAACAGATATTTACCATTAAGGGGTACTACAAAGTTTCAAGGGTGATTCAATATCTGAATAAAGTTTATGAGAATTGGAGTCTTTTGACTGAATGCTATTTTGTAATATTCATATATTTTGTTAGACTTTGTTGCATAGTTATTAATTTTACCTTTATTCTAGGTTTAGTTTCCGCTATACTAACGCCCCTTATTTTAAAGCCACACTCGAGCTATTTTGGGCAGACCTCATAACCATGGTAAGAAAACAAAGTTTTAACCTTGGGAGACTTCATATTTTTTTTTCAAGAATTAACCTTTTTATTTACATGTATGTCTTGGTAAAAACATTATATGATAGAGGTGGATATTTAGAGGTAAACATTTCCTTTAAAGGCGATTGGAAGGATATCTAATTAGGGCAAGAGTGAAAATAGGACAAAACTTCTCATTGACGAAAAGGGCTGTTTTTATGATTTATGTTAAAGTAAGAAGAATTTTTAAAAATATAACTTTTTTTAATGTTTATTTATGTTTAAATGCATTATAAAGGCAATGTTTATTAATTTAAATGACTTAAAATAAATTTAAAAGATCGGATGTGATGTTAAGTGTCACCATTGTGATCAATTCAGGAAGGTTAAATGGCTCTACACAATTCAACTTTAAGAACGGATTGAAACCAAATTCCAAGCAGAATAAGCATCAGGTTAGACATCCATCGGCCTGAATGATAAAGAATTACCATTCAAATTTTTACAAGTGTTACCTGTTTCATAGATAGAAGTGGAATTCAAATGAAAAGGCGCGGAAAGGCGTAATACGTAATCGTTAGTATATTTCCATATATCTATATAGGAGAACGTAGCAAGACATTTAGGAATATGATTGGTTTCACTGTCTTAGATCGGAGCATGCGCTGGCATTCGTATGTGCAGGAGAGAACGCAAAGGTTCGAACATAGAGCAGAGTCCAAGATTTGCTACATGTTGAATTCGTCAAGCACAGAAGAAAAATAACTCTGGTGTGTTCAATGAGACATTCAAAAGATTAGGCAGGCCCATCAAGAACAAAAGACTGGGTCTACTCACGAAGGGTGTGGCTCTACTCCAAAATACCGTGCATCTTCACTTTTTTTAGAATAAGATGCTAAAGACAGAACTCAAGTGGAAGTGGCTCGACCATGTGCCCTACATCAAATACATGTTGCACTGTGATTTTCATATGTTTGGTTTCCTGAAAAAATATCTGAATGGGAAGTGCTTCCGTTCGGATGTTGAACTGAAGGACGATGTGAAACACTGGGTCTTGTCATGTATACCGGAAATTTGGTAATAAGGAATCCTTCGGCTGGTTAATCAATGTGATCATTGTGCTCAGCTATATGGTGTATACCTTGAATTATCCTCGTTTATACCCATAGTGTCGTTTCGTACATTTTCCTTTGAAAATTTCTTATAGATAAATCGAGATAAATTCAGTTATCATTCATAACGGACTTATCCAGATATTTCATAACGGAGACTTCAGAAACAAATATTTCCTTTGAATTGGATTAAATTAACTAGGCCGAGAAAAAATAGGACGAAACTTCTAGTTGGTAAAAGGGGTTATTTTTATTTTAAAACTCATGAACAATTTTTAGCTTTTTATTCATGTTCAAATGCACCTTGAAGACAAAGTTAATTTCTTTAAATGGTTAAAGATCTCAAAAAGAAAAAAAAAAGAATTGAGCATAATAACCCTAACCGCCAATGAGATCAACAAGGGAAAGTTAAGCAAAGTCTAGAAAAGTCACCTTTAAGAACTATTTAGAATTCTGCAATTACAATACAAATTATCTTTAGTAAATTTAACCACCTTTAATGCCAAACTCCAGAGCAGGATACTTGCATTCGATTCGAAGTAGACTACGTATTTGGATAGCAATTAGCTACCAAACTGATAACCGGAGAATATAGTACATATATCCTTTAATGAATCATTATACTAGGCCAGCAAGGGTGACTTTTCAAAAATAATGCAAATCGAAAGAAACGGAGAAAAACTCATGAATGAATCAGCCTATGAAATCCAAATTCCTGAACACAATGGCATAAAATCATCATTAATGAAAGGTTCAAGAACTAAAATAGGAATAATAAGGAAATGCAAGAATTTACCTGGTAAAAAATAAATAGAAATTCTGACTTATGGCTTATAGGCTGCTTTAAATTTTTATATATTATTATTTATTACTGAAATTTATAGGAATATGTAATTTCTGGACATTGTACTATTTGATTTCGATTTATAAAAATTATATAAATTCATTATATTTATTCAGAAAGGTCCAAAATTTCAAACGATTTTTGTATAATATTTCCAAAAAAATGATAGTACGAAATTTGAAAATGAAAATTTCATTGCCTAAATTTTAAACAAGTGTAGAAAATAAATTGCAGATACTAAGAGCTATTTTTGAAGGATTACAAGGTGATGAGGTTTGGAACAGACGTTCAAATTAAAACTTTACCGTGCTTTCAAGGAATCCAATGCAGTAAAATACATAAAAATCAATAGGATTCATTGGACTAGCCATTTTATTAGAATTAACAGAGGGCTTACTACGCAGAAAATATTCCAGACCAAGACTATTGGAACATGAATTTGAGGCCTACACAGCCACAAATGGGTTGATTGCCTGGAAGAGAACTTCGCTAATTGAAGAGTGATTATTTGGAAGACCATGGCCAAGGAAAGAGACGTCTGGAAAAACTTTCTTGAGAAGGCAAGGACCAACCCTGGGCTGTCATGCCAGTAAGGAAGGATAAAAAAGAAATTATCTCTATATATTTATATAAATTTCTCAAATTTTCAATCGTTAATAAAATACTTTTTAAATATCAATTCAAGTTCAAATACATTTTTCAACCAGCAGTGGACGATACTTGATGTTAATAGTTTTTCAAATATTAATTCATTAATTAAATTTAATCAATTTTTAAGATTTAAATAGAGTTTTAGCAGCTTGTAATGAAGCTTGAATTCAATTGGCAGTAGCTCAATCGGTAAAATGAAAGAATTTCAGCATTTTTCAAGTGACGTAGACGAATGCGAGTTGAATTTTTGGGAAAATCAATATTTTTTTGATAAATTAATTGATTCAATTTACATAAGATCTTTTTTTCCTCCGATATAGAAAATATTTAGCAGAATATAAATTTAGGAATAAATGCCGTCAGTGGCAAAAGTGTAGAGAGGTGAAAAATATTTCTTTTGCCACTTAATATTTCTATTCTATCATATATTTATTCATATTCCTATTAATTGTAATTTTTCAAAAAAAAAAAAAAAATGTGATCAAATAAAATTTTTCTTTGTTGACTTACATACGAATTGACTTATTTTTTTTATAATAGTTGTTTATTTTAGTATCATTATGCTAATTCAATATAGCGATTCATAACATTAATAAGTCAAAACCGGATAGCCTTTCGATATTGGATGATTTTCACTTTGCTTTGTTAAGAAATGCTAAGAACGTGTTAAAATATACATTAAATTAAAATGATATTCTAAATACATTAAACTTATTAACGAAAACAGTTAATTAAAAATAACTAAAATATTTCTGGCAGACTTGATATGCTTTTATTAATTTTAAACATATAAAAATAGCTCGATTAATAATTTAAAAATAGCTTTATCAATTTGATTCTAGGACTACGTATGTATATAGATAGTTTTTTAAAGTTAGTCAGTCTATCAATTAAACCATAATCATTCTTTCATTTTACGCTATAAATTTATCAAAATATTTTGAATGTTAATTTCGATTTATTGTGTGAATTCTAGCTCAAGGAGAATATAATCAAGGATATCATTAAAATGAACTGAAATGTATTAAAGGTATATGATGACTGCTTTCTGATGTTGGCAAATAAATATTAACGGAATCTGTGAAATAGAGCAATCAATAACATTACTTTTTATCATTAAATAAATAAAATTGAGCAAATAAACCTACTTTTTTACATAAACAAAGTTTATATGAGAAATTTTTTATGTTTTTTTGATACACCCAAATTCCGAAGATTCGTTTTTGCGTAAATGAAATAGTTTGGATAATATTTTTACTAAAATCAAAATTATATTTTAGGAGTTATCAGTAATTACACTTTCAACTATGAACTATCAGTTATATATATTCTAAATTTCTTTTATATCAGCATTTGAAATATTTAAAAAGGAAGTAAATCAATAACTTAAAAGCTTCATGAAGTTTTAGAATTCGCAAATCTCTTGAAATACTTTAAATTACCTATGACATGCGCAAAATTTTTCCGTTTCCTAACAGAAACAAAAACCTTATGCGCATGCTGCTGGCCACGTTAATTAAATCAACACATGGATGAAGTGAAAAACTGAGATGATATTTAGAACATTTCTGCAATTCGATAAAGACTCAATAACAAAATTAAATGTTGCAGTAATGTTGCGTAGTTATGAAAATAGAGCCAACTATATCAAAAATTAATTTGATAAGTTTGAATTAAAATGAAATAGTGTGGATTGAAAAGTACTGAAAATAATACAGTGATTAATAAAAAAGGCACTAAACCATTCAAAAGAAAAGGAAATCTCAGATCCTTTTTTTTATTTTCTGTTTGATTTCTATTATGAATCTCATATTCTTTATATTTTCTTTAGATAATAAATATTATAAAAGCTGTAAAATGACAAAAAAATTGGATGTATTATTAAGCATCATAACATCACTTATAGCAATATTTTAGAATTTCTTAAGCACTAAACTATTCCAACCTATTATTGTACATTCTAATGCGCTTCTTAGTGCAAAGGGATAGTGAAATTATAGAAAAATCAACACTTTCTATTAACACCCATTTTATTTCTAATGCAGCTATGACATTTTTTAAAATTAAATCTGTTAAACTCAATACAAACTAGGCTATGAAGAATAGTCTATCTAATTTTATCAATCCTTAGTTGGAGAAAACGCACCACGTCTGTGAGATCGCACTTTCTTTTCCCTTTTTGAGTTTCAATGTCATACAAAGCTTAACAGATGGCTTTAAAACTTTGTTTTTAAAATATCTGTGCTTTATATCAAAGCCCTAGAACTTTTAAAAGTAACTTATCTTAGATTAACTAATTACTATTTTATGTTTTTTTAAAAATAAATTAAGCTTTTCGCCTATTGTAATATAATATTAGAAAGGTATTAACAAAGAATATTTTGTCTTATTCAAGAATATGCTTTTATTAAGATTTAAGTTTCATTATGAACATGTTAATTCTAAAGTATATATTCCTACCTGCAAAATAATGCCTTATCATTAAATGAGTCTCAAGTTAATCATCAGTTCCAACAATAAAAAAGAATTAGTTATTGTTATAGTAATTGAATGCTCCGTAAATGCCACAATTGTTAGAGTTTAACTGATTTCAACTTAGCTACCTGTTTATTTGAAAAGTATAATCTCCTTTTCAATGCAGTGGAGCGTTTCGCAAATAACAAGTTTCCATTGGTTTCTCTGAATGTATGTATGACGTTTACTAAAATATTCCACAAAAAACTCTATAATAGTTGAGCCCTGATTAAAGCTAAGAGCTTAATATATTTTAACAGCTAACCTTAGAGAAAACTATATGTTGATTTCGAAAGCATTAATCTTTCCTAATTTCTTTTGTTTTATTCATGCATCAGAATACTATTCATCTCTTAAAATGACATTGATTGAATTCAGAAGCATTATTATTTTATGATGAATTTGTTTACAAATAACTGTATTTCCTTTCCAAAATTTTATGCGTAAACAAAATAACGTAAAATAAAATATATTAGACATTTTAAATATGGTATGCATTTGAAAATAAATATATGAAGGAATATTTTGTAAAATGAATAATAAAAACTAGTTACGTTTGCCTATACAATGTTTAATAAAGTTCTTCCGAATATTCTCATATTAAGCAATAAAAAGCAAAAGAAAGTACTGATGTAATATTACAGCACTGTACATAGATAATTTATGATAGCACAAGTATGTCTTAAATGAACTATTTAATTGTCAAAAATCACAAATACTCAAAAGTTTTAAAAGGCAACACTAAATAAGTATTTTCAATTGTGTTAATTCCGGGAAATTCTCCGCTTCTACTGTAAGATAATTCATCAGTCCATCATAAACCGTTAATATTCAGCTGCACGTAATTATGATTTAGATTGTTCAAAGAGTCACCATTATATGCTGCAAATGGCCTATATCGCTCTTCGGAGATACCTTCGCAGCGAGAAGGATAATGATATATAGTATCCTCAAATGCATTGCATTGAAACGTACCCACAGTTACATATCTTATGTAGGAAGTCAATGTTCAAAGTCATTATTGTAATGAAAATTAATAAATAACTTTGAGAAAGAAATTATTAACAATATAAGGCTCAAGAAAGTGAATAATTTTCAAAAAATGTAGAAATATGAAGTTATAAGCAATAAGCATTATTAATTATAATGCTTCGAAATTGTTATTGATAATAATATTTGCGAAAATTTAGTTTAAATTTCCCGTTTATTTATTCATTTCAATCGAAATTTGATTGTTAAAATTATATGTAACTGCAGTAAGACGAATTCATAAAAGAAGATTGGAACACCTGTTACATAAAGCAAATGAGTAAATATTTAGAAGACGGTAGTTGAATTTGTGATTACTACTTCAATACAAGTTTTAAACCTTGATAGAATTAGAAACATCCATCTTTATTTCTTTATACAATTCTTACTATTATATATATATATATATATATATATATATATATATTTCTTCTCCCTTTTTCATATTAATGCATATTCAAATATTTTCTTTCTTTCCTGATTTTTAAACTAAAAATCATTTTATTACAATACTTCCGGTAATTATTATGGAAAAATACAAGCTCATTTAATAATTCATTACTAATAACTAAAAATCGACTTTACGTAACATCCTAAATGTATTCTTGTCAAATTTCTTAGTTCTAGGAAAAACGATTTGTTCTATAGAGCTATCACTCATTCTCACACTATCATCTTTATTATTAGTAAATGTAGAGATAGCCATCAATTACTATTTTTGAACTAATGCCATGTTTCACTTTGTACCACTGATTCAACGTCTTGCAGAAATTCTAAAAGCATCACTTTGTGAGAAAAAATGAAATTGACTTGATTTCCTGTTTATAACAGCATAGTCTCTGAATAAAAAATATCAAACTAATTATTTAAAGGGAAAATCAGATATTGAGATTTTTATTTTATGAATTAATGAATTATGAAAGGTTTCCTTTAATATGAATGAATTTTTAAAGTAAACAAAACCTATTTGAGATTACGATGCTTCATAATAGGACGAATTTTAAAATAATCAGGTATCTTATATTAGGTATTTTTTTAAATTCTGAATTGGATATTTAAAAATATACATCCATTTTACTTTTTGGAATACTAGGTATATAAGGAGACTATATAGCAAATATTTAAAAAATTCTTTCTATGATTTTGATAAATTTTCGAGTTTCAAATACTTTAACGTTCAGAAGATATATTGTTGAAATTATGTCTGTCACTCAGTCTGTATTTGAACATACAATAATCCCTAAACGCATTAAAATAGAACGGTGGAGTCTAGAGTATATACTTATTTTTATCTATTAAATTTCTAAGAAATTTTAGACAAACTTCATTCAGAAGAAATTTGTTTGCTTATATATATTTTAAGCGAATACAATAACATTAAAAATATCATAGAACCCGATGAATAGAATTTGGAAACTCGAGTAATATGAAAAGATACTTGATATGCCGATCTGTATCATATTTTGAAATAAATTCTTTTATGGGTTAACTACATGTTAGTCTAATATTCGAAAGCTTACAATAAAAAACTTTCTTATAGAATGGATACATATAATGTGATCTATGTTTACGTTATCCTTTGCATTATATTATCAAAATATCTGATCCTGAGTCGACTTATTCAACTGTACACAAAAATATCCGTTTAATTTGATAACAGCATTTGATTCTCAGATTTGAAATAGAAACTGATAGATCCTTTCAATTTCAACTAGTATTAATAAAGGATACCTATAGAATTTCTAACTCTTTTGGTAATGGCATGACTGTAAGGTATGTCTCATTGGATGGATTTCATATGTTTTGTCTGAACTAAAGTGATCTACTTTGAAGCAGGTATGGTTTGAAATCTGTCGATTAGCCATGGCCTATTGTTTTATTAATTGATTAGAGAATAAATCAAATCAGTGTACTGAACGAAGGTCACGTTAGTCAGTAGTCATTGCATAAATGGTATGTAATGTTTTCTATCTTGCAGTCGAAATAATAGCTAATTATAAAATTTAATTTTCGATCAGTTTAAAAGAACGTGTCTCATGATGATCAAAGAAGAGCAAGATTCAGATGAAAGAAAGGTGAAGCATCTTTTATGCTATCATAGTTCATGTTGGCCCGATTTAGAATTTCGTTCTAAAAACATTCTAAACATTCTAAAAAAGTTCTAAAAACATAATGCGTTCATAGGTTTGCTAGGAGTTAACAATGTTCAAATGCGTGAATAAGGAATCGTGCCTTTATTTATAAGCATTCGGGAGAGCTTCAGTGATGAAGCTTGTGCTATTTTAGTTTTGAAATTATTCTGTTAACTATCTCAAAATACTGAGCAAGTTTGTATCAATTTTTTATTGTGAGTGATTGATAATAATTTATTGTATAGTTCGCTTTTACTTCTGATAAGTATCTTAACTTAATATTTAGAGTTAAAATAAGGAGATCACTTGTCTTATTCCTTGGCTCATAAAATTTGGCTTTAAAATCTTTTAATATTGGCCCTTATTTTTTTATTTTATTTATAAAACCTGCATGTATTGGTATGCAGATTATACATTCAAATAATTATCAATTCATTAAGATACAATTTGGATGCAAATAATATTACAATTATGAAATAATATTAATTAATTAAAGACCTACTATTTTTTATTTATATAACCTTCCTATATTTCATAACCTTTATAAAAATTGGTATGAAAACTATACAATCAAATGATTATCAATTCCTTGAGACAAAATTTGGAAGCATATAAATAAGTAATATTATGATTACCACTCCAGAAGGCTAGCAATCAAGTCATTTTCTGTTGCATCCCACGTTTTTCGCAGTTTAGATTGTTTATTTTCACGATTACGGAATTTTATTATATTATATTGTTATCATGTAAAATTTAGTATCTGTTCAATGTCTTTGAAACATATTTGAACTCATTTACGGACATCACATCTAACTAGTGATTTTAAAGAATTACGTAGCCAAATGGTTAAATAAATGAGGGATTAATATAAATAAACAATTTAAGGATTACGGGCAAAGAAATAAGACATGTAATCTGCGTATTTTAACTCCAAATGTTAAGCTAAGTTTAAATAATATTTTGTTACTAATAAGAATTTAGTAATAAAAATATATACTTTGAAAATAAGACCTCTCCTATAGCTTAGAAATCAGTGTTTCATTACTAAGTAGCGTATAAATACATAACTCTTTTAAATAAAATCACAAGATCGATACTTTTTCATTCTTGTGAAGCAGATAATCAAAACCATCAAAGACCCATTAAAATAAAACTGTTTAATTTTTATATATGCGCGACATTTTTTTTTTCTTTCAGTAAAAATCAATTTTTGCTCTCCGCGTATTTCAATACCCTTTTTTTGCACAATTAAAAGGACTATTTCTGAATAAAAAAAATTGATCGAATAAAATAAATATTCTAAAATTTTCTAAGAGGCAATGGAAAAAAAGACATCTAAAGAAGTTTGTTTCTTTCGCAGAATGTTTTAGTCATGTAATTGAACACAATGCTCTGAAACAATGCTCCAAAAAAATATGTTACTTACACCCAACGGTGTATACACAAGCTGTTATTTCAACGAGGTGTAAAAAAATGTGCAAAAATCGTAAAAAAAGAAAATGCAGATTGAAGAACACGGGAATGGAATCCACACTTTTTAAGATACCGGAATCATTTAATTGCCTTCTATTTTTTATACCAAACTCTCTTTTCCTTTATTTTAGTTTTTATGAGAAAGAACAGTGGTCTTGGTTTCTTTCTTTCTTCTTTATTATTTTTGAGTTTCTGCTTAATTTGTGAAGGAAATGTGAGCTTCTCTCTTCTTTTTTCGTTGTTGAATGTTGTTAGTTTCTACCATCTTGAATATACAAGTGAAGTCTCAATTATGTGTTCTCCAAGAAAAAGGAATCTATATGCGAAAGTATTATAATTCTGAATAAGTTTTCAGTAACTCTTTACCATAATCAAGCTCTTTAATCAAGTATTTTTTGATAAAACCTAATATAAATCTCACAACACTAAATTGTTAAATCAGACAAATAAATATTTCTATAAAAATACTGTCACTTAAATATGTTCCTTTCTTTTTTTTTGTCGTCGAATTGTCGTTAGTTTCCATTTTCTTTAATATACAAGAAAAAGTTCAAAATTTGTTACTAAACTCTTTACGTAATTATTAGAGAAAACTGAAAAGTGAACTTGTGTTAGGATACTGTGCTATTGATGCTATTTTTTGAATTAAAATTGAGGTTTTACTTTAATAATTAATAGCAAATGAGGTTCATGAAACTCTCAAATTAAAAAATTGTTTTTTCGTTTCACAAAATACTTTCATGATAAATATTTTATTATGTAACCGACTGAAGAATGAGAATTCGTTTTCTTATTTAAATTAAATTTTATTTATTTGAACAATTTCAGTATTTCTTGGCGAATTAGCATAAAGTGAGATAAAAATAAGTTTGCAGGTTGTCAGAATAATTTCAGTGCTAGATGTTTTGTTAATGGCTATATATATATATATATATATAGTTTTACAAGGTATTTAAAAAATATTTTTTCTTTATATTCCTAATACTATCTTCGCATGAAAGGTGATTATATTCTGAATATTTGATGGTTATATATATTGTCATAATTAGCTGTTATTTGTGTAATAATCTGGTTTTTAAGGTATTACTTTTTCAGATTTTATAGCATAATTAAGTTTTGATTAGTTTACCTATTATATTGATTACAAATATGACTTTCAACGGATTTTTTTTCAGGAGTGAGGGTTTTTTTTTTTTTTTTTTCAATTTGTGGTTTTAACTAATGATGATTCTAAGACGAAGAATATTATGGAACGATTTCATAGACTCCTTATTCCAAACTTGTTGATGGCTTGGCAGAAGACGGCATTTTGGAAGTCCCTCGTGAGAATTATTTGTCAATTATTTGACAAACTTTAAAATCACTGGAAACCTTATTTTTTGACAAGGATTATAACACGTTTCTGAAGTTGCCAGAAAATCTCTTTACAGTTTCTGCAGAATATAAAGCCCCATTTTATTCGCAATATTGAGGTGACTTAGCACTTATTACTAGTACTGATTACTAGCACTTTTTTTCGAAATGCATCATGTCTTCTACTCCTTTTTTATGAAAATTACATTATTTCTATGATCTATCTTTAAGAACAGTTGCACCCAAATAGGGAAACATATTTTAAGGCCAATGTATATTTTAAAAAAGTAAATGCTATTACGATACATTTTCAGCAAGTATTTAGTGGAACGAAGCCTAGAAAACGACATATGTTTACCATTAACATCCTTTCCTGAATGTATCCAAAAAAATTGGCTTGAATCAATTAAAACTCGACAAAAGACGTTACCCTGGAGAGCAGCCAAATTGCTTATTCTGTCTCAATGGAAAACTTACAAAGGACAAAAGCATGGGTCTTTTGTAACGCGATGAAGAATGTCGCACTTAAAAATGTGTTATTAATAATATGACTATAAAGTATATTTTATTATACGAAATATTGCTTTCCTACCCATAAACATTGCGCTGTGATTAAGGACAAGTAATTTCTCGTTTTAAAAAAAGCGCTTCTCCCCGTTATAATAAATCCCTAAATCGTAAACATTATTTTATTCTTAAGGCTATTATACTATATGATTTGTGCATTTTGGGATATGTGTTAATTTTTATATCCTGAGTTGAATCTCGATAATAAATAATGTTTTCTTGGAGATTTTGGTTTCATATGAACAAGAATCTATATTGTTGAAAAAATAAGCTTAAAAATTAATTTAAAACAGAATTAAAATTATACGAAACTATAACTGATATCATTGAATATATATAGTTTTGTTCCAAGATTATACAAACATCAATTTTGTATTTTAATATTTTTGTACGTCGTAAAGAAAAAGCACCAAAAATTTATTTTTATCAATATCGATTTCAAAGTAATCATTCGTAATTACAGTTTTCAATTTTTAACTACATAACAAGTTTATTAACTCCAGATAAAATTATCTAACCTGTACAGCGCTGACACACATAAATTTATACATAGACGTTTATTAGTAATAGGGATAGATTAAATTTTTGTATGTCAACTGTTTGATAAATAAGTCTGATCATCTATATTGTCAATTAAATAGTCAACAAAAAGAACTTTCACACTGGTAGTAGGCCCTTCAGAATGCTTGATTTAGACGGGATACAAAATATTTCTAAAATGCAAACATGTCTTTTCTTTTATAAATTATTTGCATCAAGTTTCATGTACAATGATCAATATTAAATGCTGAAAATGTTCTTTTTTGCCCGACTAATATTTTTGGCATGATTTATAATAACTTGGTAAACTTATCTGACTGACAACTTAAACTTAACTAACTTATCAGGATAAATAATGATAATTTGATAAATTCTTATACGCTTAAAGAAATAAAGATTCTATAGGCTTGAGGTTAATGTATTAGGTCTTTATTCTGCATGATGAGAACTCTCTATCTATCTATATTTATAATAAAGCTCAATATGTGTGTTTTTTTTGGGTGTGTGTGTGTTGGCATTCTACAATCCAGACAATTGGATCTACAGCTACGAAATTTAGCTCATATATATCTTGGGAGTTGGGTATGTGTACCTAGGCGAGATCTTGCAGTATTTTTAATTAAAATTAAACTAATTAAACATTTAGCGAAATTTCGACATTTTCCAGCTATAAGTTTCGAAAATATTATATTCCAAGATTGAAGTTTACTTTATATTAAAGAGTAATTAAATTATCTTTTAAGATTATACCGCTCGGAGAAAACAGGTATCGAAGCTAACTCGACGATTCAAATTTTCAATTGTGATTTATCAAAACAATACATGCCATAAGAAAATTTGTGAAACCATTGGTGAAAAGATAACCGGTTAAAGTGCACCATTGTAAACTATCCTAAACAAAGTTAGAGTTTGGAAAGGGAACTATTCTATACAAAGGTAAAGTAAAGGTAAAGATTGAAGTGTGTTGAAGTTCAATATTTTTGACAAATTTATTTAGAAAAACCAAACATTTATACATACATAAGAAACATATTATAAACCTATAACAGCATAAACATAAAACTTTATTAGTTCGCCATATTGGCTATACATGGCAGCACGTCACCACTTGAAAATTTAAGTAGCCATTATGGCGAACTAATAAAGTTTGAAAATATTCTATCTGTAACTCCGAACTGCTCGACCGTAGCGCTTCAAAATCGACGCCAATCGATTCCTCGTGGCCAAAACCCCAGACCCCCAAGTTTACCGGAGTTTATTAATTCTGGGGTGATTTTCGACTTGGCAACCATTCCTCGTATTATAGTATTAGATTAATACTTTAATCAACAAATTTAATTTCTTATTTTTAATTGAAAAAAAAACTCAAATTTAAAAATAAACTATTATTGCACATTAAACATATAAAAATGTAATTTTTAGCTCTTGTCTGTATGAAATGAAATAAATGTGAATTATGTTTTTTCTATAAAAAAATATAAAGAATAGTTTTCATGACTTTTACAGTAAGGCTATGACTTTTACAGTATTTTTAAATAAGGCTGATTTACTTAATTATTAATAAAATAAATCAACAATATTTAAGATAAATGTTGATTAATATTGTTATGAATCTGTAAATTTACTTTCCCGCCAAATAATGCCATCGTAAAGAAGACTGATTAATAGTCATCTGTATTGAATGGTGCCCGGTGTCGCATCAATGATCCCAGAGCTTGGCATCAAAATTAAGGGCTATTTGGCGTCATGGCGACGAATTTGACGAATTTGGCAACAAAATGGGCAGTATCGTGGCCGTCGAGTGATAAGGCCACAGCGAAGAATTTCTTAATAGCTCTGACGTCATATCCAATAAGATTGCCCCCGTGACTCTGTTCACTCATTTCCTTGTTTTCCCGCTTTGTTTGAGAGTAAAATTTTAGCAAGTTTGTTTTGAGTTCTTCTAATCACTACTTTTATACTTGTTTTGGATTAGAAAATATCATTTACTTGTTGTGTATCCAATTGTAAGGGAAATTATAAAACTGGGTTCGAAGTTTTAGTTTTTAATTTCCCGAAAGATGGGAATCTACCTAATCAGTGGACTGTCGTCATTCGCAGAAAGGATTTTGAACCCTTAAAAAACAGCAAGGTATGTAAACTGCCTCGACGCTTTTAGTAATTAATTCTTATATTACCAGTTTCATGTTGTAATGTAAGAATAGTGTTATCTTCTTATTTTCTTCTAAAATGTGTCGAAATAGGTCTTACTTTTAAACATATTCTAGTGGTAATGTGATTATTTTCTTCAGAGATTATTTTTGCTTTTATTGATTATTGATTCTTTAACATCATGTATTGCTGTATATTTCTTTATATAATATACACATTACATGAAACAAATAATATATTTATCATTATCAACAATATATATATTTATTATCAAATTAATAATTTGGAATTAGGGTTAGTGTATGTTTACAAGTAATGCGATCGAGTTTGCAATTGATCGATGTTATATCCTTTTTTTTTAATTAGAACAATAATATTGAGATGAATTTCCCTCTGTAAGGATAATAAGAATTTATATCATAAATATTGCAATTTTATTTACTAAAATCAATTTATCTAGTTCCTTTTAAATTTTGTTTCCACTGTAAAATGTGAGCATTGAGCATTATTTTGAATAAAAACATTATGGCTGTATTATTATAAAGACTAAATTTAAATTAGTAAATCAGGAAATCAACTCTTAATTTATTAAATTAGTTTCAAAATTTCTTAAAATTATATTAAGAGTTACTTCTGTCATCATTTCTCTGAATTTAATTAATGTAATTAACATATAATGCAGTTATGTGAGAATGAAGATAATTTATTTCTTAGCTATTCCTTTATTATTTCTTTTATTTATTATAATACATCTTGCTAGTTATTGTTCATTTTACCTGCAAAGTAAAACAAGACTAAACAATGAATCATTGTTTTGAATTTGTAATTATTAGGTTTCTGTTATTGTAGTTTTGAAGACTAACTTTGCATTTACTGGAGTGATAAAGTCAGTGGTAGATAATACAAAAATTATTTTATATTGCAGATGTGTGAGCTACATTTTGTAGAAGATGATTTTGTCAAAGATGTTCATGAGTATGGCATAAGTGCTTACTGCAACATTGGGCATTAAAAAATTAAAGAAGTATGCATTCCCTACAATTTTAATGGATATCCAAACTGTTGTTAAGATCCAGAGATTGTCTTGAATTAAAGAGAGAGTAGAGAGAGCAATCTGCTCTCATTTAAGCAATAGATGACCGTATTAAAGAAAAGGAAATATATGAATAATACAATTCATTTGACTCTTTGGAAGAACTGGATTCAAAGGTAAGTGATTTGGAGTTATCTAGTTCATGGACTGTAATTCGAAAGGATTCGTAATGACTTTTGCAAAACTGATATATTCCCCTTATCCTCAGATTAAATATTCTGTACTAATAAATTAAATATTGAAGGTAAATGTATTTTTCATGAATGTTAAACGGTTAAAAGTCGGTCATATTTTTTTCCGCTTCGGTGTCATAATATTAATTTACTTTCTAATATTCTTTCAACTTGTGTTAAAGTGTTTGAAGAAGAGCCGAAAGATGATGTTCTGAATTCTGTTAAGATGCTTTATAGAACATGATGCATGGTAATGCGGATCCTTTTTTCCAACTTACAAGTGAACAGTTATGTTTGAAAGAAATGCGAAAGCTAACATATTCCCTACAAATATTGGTGTTTTGTACGCTTTTGTATGACTTGGCTCCAAATGCTTATCAGTTTATTAGAAAAAGTAGTAAACTTATTGCCCCACCCAACAACAATTCAAAATCTATGCTCATCACCAGGCATTAACTCTCATGTAGAGCAAAATGAAAAGTTATTTTAAATTATTTGATTCAAAGGGTAACATATTTATCTTTAAATAAAAAGGTAATTAGTTCAAAGTAATTAAATATTGCAATTTGATGATATACACATTAAACCGTATGTTGATTAGAAATCAGGAAAAATTGTTGGTATCACAAAAAACAATGGTGAGTTGGCTACTTCAGCACATGATTTCAAGTGATAAAAGTGATTCTAAGTGTGGCTACTTAAAAGCATAAAATATAAAGATTTGAATTGGGAGGACTGATAAGGACAATTATCAATAAGTTAGAAAACATTGGCTTTTTGTCTTTGCTGTTGTTAGTGATAACAATTCCATTAACAGAAATGTACTGTCCCAATTCGATAATCGAGGCCAATTTAAAAAAGAAAAAAAAAACCAATTTCGAAGGGTTTATCTTCATTCATCTATACTTATAATAAAGCTCAATGTGTGTGTGTGTGTGTGTGTTGGCGCTCTACAGGCCAGACCGTTGGACCTACAACTACCAAATTTGGTACATGTATACCTTGGAGGTCCGGAATGTGCACCTCGGAGCCCTTTTTTCGAAGTTTTAATTAGGATTTGAATTAATTAAAATTTAAGCAAAATTTCGACGTTTTTCCGCTATAACTTCCGAAATATGATCTCATAAACATGATTTTTACATCAATTTAAAGATAAAAAAATTAGCTTTCTAATGATATCAGTGTTTTAATGTATAACTTAAGCCTCTATTTTTAACGAATTTTTAAAGAAATATTTTGACCATGTTTTTTTTTGAGCACGTGACTGAATAAATAAAAGAAAACAATGACGGAAGTTGAAATAATAATAAAAAAAAAAACAATCATCGTAAATCAAATCTAAAGAAATGATACTTTTAACACGTGACAGGATAAAATAAAATAAATATAAAATGTGATATTTTCTTTAAAAAATAAATGCAAAGCAAAGATTTCTACAATCGTTTGCAATATCTATATCATTAACTCAATAAATCTTTTTTATTTACGGTAAACCTGATGGAATTTAGACAGAATATGCATTGCAATCCCGACTTAAAGGCATATTTATGTAATCGTTTGCAATATCTGTATCATTAATTCAATACTTTTTTTCCCTTTCTCGCTTTCTTTAAAAAAACATATTTAATACTTTGGCAACATCATCGAATTTTTTTTTAATATTTTGGAAGCATAACCGATGGTTAAAACTGACTGATTATAAAATTAAAAAATATTATTAGGCAAATGTGTAATTTTAGAACTTTCCGTCCATCATCTTAAAGAAAATATTAATTTCAGGTCAATCAATGCCCGGAATTACTTCAAGGCTAATAAATATGTGATTTAATTGAACATTTTAGAACGCTTTACTCATGGCGAACCAGCTGGTCGCCAAAGGCGGCTAGTGTGATATATAAAGACCTTTGTTTTATATGATAGATTCAGTGCACTTACTTTAAAGTGTAGGAAGCAATTGGTTAATCCAAAAAAAATGATGGTAATTCATTTTTCCCCCAAAATTTTGATGGACATAGAAGAAAAAGTCTTCACCAGGCTTCTTTTACATCACTTAGAAAATTACATGATTATGCTAATAACTTAAACATAACTGTAAATTAATGTTAAAAGGTTTATCTTCTTAAAGTCTTGAGAGACAGGATGTTGGCAATAAATATGAAATCGAACATTTTGCAGAAATAGCTGAATTTATTAAAATAATCTTTACTTGGTGGAAAATTATGAATGTAAAATCTCCTAGTGTTGGTTTAAGAGAAAATGATAAAACAACCTCTATCATACATGGCTAATTTTGAAAAACAATTTCTTAACAAATAGGAGGAAATTGACTGTATAATTAGTGGGTAGTCAAAAGAAACACATGCTGCTTAAAAAGTCAAAATTTTTTTTGAACTAATTAAAATTCTAATTGAAATTTCAAATCAATAAATTCCGAGGTGCACGTTTTCACCCTCAGAGGAATACATGCCCTTGAATCTATAAATGGTTGAGGACCCAATCACACTCATAAAAGGACACACATATTGATTTTTATTAATTAATTTTGATGAAATTTATGAAGAAGATAATAGTAGTTACCGAAATATGAAGAATTATTTTAAAGTTTCCTTTCAATACTTAAAAAAGAGTTCTTTCTACCTTTGAACCTAAGTTTTACAATCTAGAATTCTTTTCTAGTTCATTTGGGAATGCATGAATAGACATATATCATTTTCTGAGAGTTATTTTAAAATGGCATGACGAAAAGTTTACGTTTACTTCTTAGTGGTAGCGAATAATGCAGTACCCATTAGCAATATAATTAATCTTTACCAAACTGGTAACCTTCTAATTTATTATTCACTGAATTTTGTTGCAATGTAAAATTGTTGAAGCCCTTCAGTTCTTTTCATTTGAGTTTGATGTATATATAAATAAAAACAAATTAATTCAATATTTCTTGTTGGAAATATTAAACACGCTCACACATGCTTATTTGTGTATGTGTACGGGGACGTGTGTATTTAGAATTGTTTATTTCGTATTGATGATGTAGTAAGAAATTCTTTGAATAAGAAATTTTATCAATTTGTGTTTGCAAATTTTGAAATTTTCGAAATTTTCAGAAAATCTGTCAAAATGAATTTTATTTAAGAATTCATTTTCTTACACGACCATCCGCGCTAATTTCTATATTTATCAAAAAAATGATTAGGGAAAAATAGGTAAATTTTAAAAAATTTCATTGTTTATTTTCTGAATTTTCACAAAGTTACATATGTGTAAGTCGTATTTTAAAAGGTGAAAAAAATAATATGTTTTTATTAAAAAGCAAAGAATTATTTTTATTCATAATATTATCATTTATTCGTGTCTCACATTTCTTTTGCATAATTAATTTAACTCACTTCATTTAATTACCAACTCTTTATACTTCTTGCAATTTTTCTTGGACTTCATTCACTGATACGAATTACGAGTATTCACTTTTAATTTCAAACAAAATAGATTTGTTTATAATTCTTTATTAGAATCTGAAGATTTAAATGTTATTTTATCATCAGAATGTTAATATTATATTTTACGTATCGACATTTTAGTTAACGCTAAGAAAAGTGACTAGTTAGATGCTGCCAAACTAGTTATACTAACTAGTTGGATAATTAAATGCAAATATTCCATTTTATCAATTTAATTCAGGGAGCCCATTGATTTTAACATCACTAGTGCAGAACGAGATATTGAATCAATTTTAGTCGATACAAGCTTTAGAATTGAAAATATTTCAAGAAATTGAAAATATAAACTTATTGTTTTCTTCAGTACCTACTTAATAACGTATATGCATTTCTATTCTATAGAGTATGCCTTGACTCAGTGTTTTCTAAAATTATTATGAGACTAGTTCTTGAAAGAACTAAATATTAAGAAATGCCCATTTCTGAATGCTGACTTGACTGAGAAAAGATTAAATATTTGTTCAGTCTAGATAAGTGAAGGAAATATTCTGTAAAACCTAATCTTTCTCCTGAATGCTTTCAAAATTTCTATTCCTTTGAAATAATTTAGGAGTTATTTATTATTTTAGGAATATTTCTATATTTTGGGAAGCAATTATTGATATTTTTAAGAGAAATATTTGAATTATGTCGAAGTACACTTAATTAATCAA
>JAPMOQ010001205.1:1159470-1208150 GCA_026543055.1 Argiope trifasciata | reverse complement strand
ATATATATATATATATATATGCTACGTTCGAAGGAAACTTTTAAAACTATTTAAGACAATGGTTTTTACATGTATTGTTAATTTTAGTACAAAGTACTATTAACACAACAAAATTATTAGAAAATACAATATATCTTGTCAAGTAGGAAAATGTGTAGTAAATTTTAAATTATTCATTAAAAATTCATAATTTTCATATTGATATTTATTAATTCATAAATTTTTCATTAAAATTAATGAAACCTAACCAAAACGGTTAACATTCTACACAAAATGGTAATCCAGCAATCCTACTTTTCTTTATACACAAGTTATCTAATTCGTTGAATTAGATAACTTGTGTTATCATTGTATTAATAATGAACGAAATGAACAAAAATCTAAGAAAAAGATGAAGATGCAACGAAGTTATAGGTAAAAATATGCACATATATGGATTTTTTGCATATATTTACAACTTAATTTTTCTAAAAACACCTATAAATGAAAACGTATTTTATCAACAATAGAACTTTTGGTTCGTTTCACGGCCCATACTATTTAAAACACACTCTGAAATTTTTATGTAAATACCTCAATTAGCTTTTGAGACATCATGTTAACTGTGGGGAATTTTTATGAATATTAATACTGCTTTGAGAAAACTGAAGTTAAAGGTAAATTTTAGTAGAAAAATATGTCACCCTGGTTGATAGGTCAGGACTCCTTTTTCCTAGAAAAGATAAACTGTTTTGGAAAGAATAAAGTCTGAACTAGAAGAAATAACTACAAAAAAAAAATTTCTCAAATGTGGTCGATTGCCTGTGATTTAGATGTAATCGAACACATTAAAGTTTCAAAATATATTTTTCTGAAAAGTAAATATTTTTTAAATGATAACTCTTATTACAGAGTATATCCTAAATTTAACACTTTTTAATATAAAATTATTTACAAAGCTTCTAAACTTTTTTTTATAATGCAATATCATGCATCAAATTTTTGATAGGGTTCGAAAATTTGAAAAAATCAAGTTCTAAAAAAATAAAGACTAATCTAAAAGGGATCTAATTTATGCCGGAGTAGAAACTACATAATAAACACTAAGTATGAAGAATTTACGAAAATTTCTGTAAGACAATCTAACCAAAAGTAGAATATGCCTTACAAAGTAAATCAAGCAAATTTATTAATTTGGTTTATTTTTATTGCGTGTTCCATAATTATTTTTTATTTATATTCCATAATATTACGCAGGAAGATTCATAGTTAATTAGATAAAATTACAGGGTAGATCAAAAATGCATAAATCACCCATTTATATAATAGAAATGCTTTCAGAAAAACATATAGTTGACCTTACTAGCAGATAATTGACATCGTAGCTATAGTAAATGAGGAAAATAAATAGCATATTAAAATAAGTCCTTGAGAAAAAACATTCAAATGCGATTTGCCTATCATAATGTGTTCTACAAAAATTGTGGGATACTTTTGCATTTACATTCTTGCACTGAAGTTGTTCTTATGTAAGTTGAATCATTCTGTTTATAGTATTTTATCTTTAAAACACTTTCTTTCCTAATCGTTCTGATAATTATTTTAATATATTTTATTATAAATAAATAAATATGATATATTAATAATAAATAATAATAAATATGCTAAATAAGTGAGATTCTTTGTCTTTTTCATATCGAAGTAAATATAGCCAAAATTATCATGTGCTGATTTGAAATTATTATGGGAAAGTTCAACGAATTATAGAATCAGAAAGTCAATTGTGTAATTTGACACTGTACCTTTTTGTTTCTTTCAATTTAAGCAATTATCAAAATAAATAAACATGTTTGATTATCATTTTATTAAGCACATAATAAAAGCTTTGTAGTTATTAAAACTATTTAATAAAACAAATTAAGAGCGTTCTTCAGCGAAGTTGCGAATTAACTGAGTTAGAAACCTTTAATGCAATCAATTTAATGAATTGTCACTAATTGTTATTTAATTCATTTAAAGGAAAATTTTATTTTACGTGATATTGGGAAACAGCTGTATCATCTTCAATTAATTAATTTTCTTTTTTTCTTTTATAAAATTGAGGTTCAGATAATTCCTCAATTTAATGATTGCTGCTGCTCCGAAAATTTAGATTTAAAAATAGCAATGACCGTAATAATTGGGGAAAATGATAATCATCGAATTACCAGAATTATTGGAAGTTGTTTAAATACATGTTTTTCATTGCATACATTCTAAAATTTTATCTTATTTCCTGATTCCATTTCGCATTTTTTATTTAATTTATTCAACAAGAGTTCTGAAGTTGCTTAATTGGTTAAAAATCATCAAATTCCTACACTCCGAGTGAAGGGAATATAACGTAATGTTTATGTATAAGCATATGGAATGAAAACGGGTTTCATCAATTGAATTATGAGACAAAGTAATAGAAAAACTTGTACCAGTCCACATTTATTTGATATCACAACATAAAATTTTCCTTGATGCTCGAACACTTATATACTAAATTTTACATTATGATTTACTAGGAACAATAAAATTATATTTATCCCCCTGCTATTCAAACGGATAGACATGCTTTTATGTAAAATCGGATGCGAGATTCTCTGATCCATTAGGTGAGGACCTCTGTGGTTTGGTAGTTAGGCCTCTACTTCGGAATTGGAGGTTTCAGGTTCGAGACTGGATTCGCAACCATATAGTTTGAAAGTGCAAGTTAAATCCGTCGGGGCCAAAATTAATCCCGCTGGTGTGGTGTAGAAGCTAGGAAAAGGAAGATGAAAGCTAAAGTGCAGTCCTCGTCATCTCTGTGTGGTTCAAAATTTAAAATGTCCGTTCAAAAATAGTCGTAGCGTTTCTTTTAAAGAAACTTAATGTTTATATAACTAAATGAAACTGATGAATTAAATTATATTTTCTGTCAGCATCAATAACAGCATATTTTTTTCTCCAATATTATTTTAAATATTGTTATTGAATTTCAAATTAGACAGAAAGTAGAAATAGACCTTAAGTATGTTTGTCTAAAAATTTGATTTTCTTAGTTTTCAAATAAATAAATTATGAAAAGTGCAAACTCTAAAAATGATAGAAAATTACACTTCATTTATTATAATGTGAACGTTTCTTTCTCATGACTTTCAAGTAGTTTTTAGAAATTTTAAATATGAATGTGTATTCAATAATACTTTGTAATTCATGAATCGGAGTCAGTAGATATATAAACTCAAAAAGGCATGCACAATAAAATGAACTAAAATATTGGTCACACAAAAATTAGCATACTAAAATATTCTAAAATCTGTAACTAAATGAAATTTGAACTCTTATTCAATTAAAATCCTCATAATGCACTCCGTGAAAGGCCGTGATTTGAAATTTTTATCGTATATATTAAACTCTGCAAAACTTATTAAAATGAGTTTGAGGAAATTTCAGTAACAGTTGTTATTGGTTAATGTGCACAAACAATTACTTACAATGATATTAATTTTGTTTAAAATTTAAACCGAAATAAATATTTGATGGCAATGGGTAATAAGAAAAAAAAATTAAATTGCTTGGAATATTTTCAAATTTTTAAAAAGTATGTATTTTTAATATAAACAAATAATGTATTTTGCTTTAAAACAATTTAAAGAAATTTGATATATTTATATTTAATATATATACATAAAAAATTTCAGTTATTCCTAATTGAATAATTCTCAGAAGCGGTTAATAGAGTTCATCATCCCCTTAAATTCATATGAAAACTCATTAATAATTTAACTTAAGAATAATCCAGGGTCAGAAAATATCATGTTGCAGGATAGAAATACATGATTTGGTAAACTAAGATGATGCTTTGAAAATTCTATCCTATGGAGGCATTAGGTGTCTCTTTCAAAATTTTGTAATCCTCACGAAATTATTATTAAGAGAAGAATTAAACTGTTTTGAAATATATGCGCTTTCATTTAAATATAGTTCTTATTCAATGTAAAGCTATATCAAAACGATTTTTCAGTTGGAAGTTGGGGGCGTAAGGAATTATTTTTAATGTCTTATGCTTTTGAGCAAAATTCTTCGCAAAATATAAAAATTAAAAATAACTTAAAAACATAATTCACAAATAAAAATTTTGCCTTCTTTTAAATGCTCAACATGAAGCTATATATTTAATGGTATGTAATTTTATTAATAGTTTAATAATTCTAATTGATTTTTGCATATATTAACAAAAATTGCTTAATGGTTATAAGCATTTTCAAACAATAAAATAATCTTAATGATGTTTAATAAATTTGCATTTAATTGACATACATTTCCAAAATGATTAATATGTCCTTTCTGGAAGAAAAGTAAATATTAATTATCTGTTTTCTAGCTAAAGGGCACAAAAAGGGCAAGAAACCAGTTAATGAATGCTTGTTAGAGTTTTTTAAACCAGTTTTGTTTAGAGTCTCTTAGCTAATTAGTGCAATTAATTTTGTTTTTTAACTTCTACAGAAAGAGTTTCTTGCTTATGATAAACAAAATTCAACAGTTTTATGATGTCTGACATGCAGAAGTGCATTGTTAAAGTGTTTACATACTTGTTTTTATGTGGTAAGAATTGAAATCAGAATATATATTTTGACTTTCTAAGAAATGATGAAATATTTTTTAAGAAAGGAAATAAAATAATGTAAGAATAAACTGTCACATATATTAAAAAAAACTTTTATGTAATTTTTATTCTTATTAATCATTCATATTCATCCTTCTCTCCCTATTATTTTTCTCCATTATGCGTCTTTTCCATTCTTTATTAAAACTGTGTATTATTCTTCTCCATTATCATTCTTTCATTATTATTATTCTAAATTCGAGAACAACATTACAATTATCAAATGCGTCAAAATCTCAGTGTAATGCAATCGGTAAAATGAGGACTTGTTGATATAACATTCCACCATGAAGTTATCACGCATTTTGGTTCCAAACTTGGTTTTTGATGAATAAGAGTTTAACTTGAAACAAATACTTGGATTTACTAATTAATGAATACTTAGATTAATCCGTAAGTTTGAATGAAAGTTTTAAAAATTTTGTTAAATTTTGAGTAGATGGTTCACGATAATTTTTTCAACAGAAAAAAAGAATAACACCACATGAGATTTTTGTCACAATTAAGTTCCATTGAGCTTGGAGAACCTGGATCCAATTTTGAACAAAAACTTAAAAAAAATAATCTATACACATAAAAAAAATTTATGTCGATAAATCCTGTTACCTTCACATTTATTATGAGCTCAATAAATTTAAAAAGACAAGCAAGAGAAATGAAAATTGTCCATTTAGCAATCATTGAGATAACAGTTGTATTTTTGTCAAAGTCAAGTTACGCAAAACTTTTGCTATGCATATAATGTCGATGCATGTATATAATATTGCAGTACATGTAATGACGATGTGTATGATGTACATATAATAACTATTAATAAAATGAATCAGTCAGAACTGCCCAATAATTTTATTACTTGAAAAGTAGATGCATTTTAATGTTTGGGCCAAAAGCATCAAATCATGCAATGCTTAATAGTTTTTATCATAACTTTTAACTCAAAATTTCACTTCCGTTAACTTAAAGATTTGGTGGATTGCGACATGAAGAAGAGAAAATTCATCATCGAAATATGAGAATTATCGATAGCAAAAGTAGTATGCCTTTATTGAAAAAATAATTTGAAATACTGCATGCGCATTTTTAGCCGTGCAATATTTTCAAATTTGGTAGCATTGCACATTATGCATATCAGTTTTGGTCACAATCTTAAATACATTATTTGAAATGAAATTATTTGAAGAAAAAATATAGCTTATTTCCGATTTCCCTCGAATACATTATGTATAATTGTGCAAGAATATTGACAAGTATACATATTATGATGTTAACACATATTTTAAATATCAGAGAAAAAATGTCTGCTTAAAATTTATTAGAAAATGAAATTTTTTAATTCATGTTTTAATATCTATTTTTGTATACAGTATAAAATAATCAAATCAATGGGATTGATTGCAGCAGAAATGAAACATCATCTCTAAACGTAAACTTTAAAGGAAACTGTTTAGTTGAAATGACTTAGAAATGAAATAAAAAATATAAAAAGAGAAAAAAGTTTTCAAAGTTTCACAGAAAACATGTCACGTCTCTGTCATTGATGGGGCCAATATCCTTAGGCTTTTTACGATCAGCGGTTTCATGAATTTTCTAAAGGAACAACATTTCGTCCTCTTTATATCGTTTCCAGACTGATCCTGTAACTTCATTTGCTGGTTAATGGCCTCAAGGTCGAAAATAAAACAAAGAAAAATAAACTTACGGAAGAGTTTTTTCAAACATTTCAGTTACAATATATGAAAGTACGTTTAAAATATGTACGCAGAAGCCCCATTAATTCTCAAAGTGCTAAAATTAAAATGTTAAGATTTTCAAAATGCTGTAAATTTTTACAGCACTTAATACATGAAAACATGAATAGTTGAGATACATTTGTAAATTTTGTTTAATAATTTACTTAAAATTGGAAAAATACTTAAATGAATCATTCATATTTTTTTTGAAATGCAGGTCACGCAAAAAAATGGAAAATGATAGCAAAATACCATAAAAAAATTTTATTGTAAAATTCAAATAAAGTAAATATTTTATTTCGAATAATTCATTTGATTTAAAATTTTTGAAAAAGTAACAGTATAATTTTATTCTGAACCTAACACTAGAAATTAAATGATCTGCATGAAAACATTCCTTCGCTTGTAAAGTATGCTTTTAAAGCATTAAAATGTATTCAAATATAATGATGCAGAAATAAGATGTTATTTATGTAAGCATATATGTGTTTCATTGAAAATATACTTTAAAGCTAAAAGTATGTTCCAGTAATTTGATATATATTTATCCTCGTAAATTCATAAGCTTTTTATTTAAAAAAAGAATAATATTTATACCATGATATTTAGAAATTTAATTTTAATAAGAATTATGGGTATTTTCAATTTTTAAAGAACTGTATACTTATAAAACCGATACATCAGATTACTACATGCTGTCGAAATTATATTTATTAATTTAAATCATTTATTAGTTTGACTTTGAAATTTTTTATTGGCAGATGACTGAATTTATATACTATCTAACAGCTGATTCCAAGCAGAGTTTAACATAAATTTCTTACAATTTCCAAATGGAACGGCACACGTGCATGGGAAAGTTATGTTTGAATAGCGAGTCTTTTGATAGCTATTTAAATTATATTTTTTAAATTGTAATTGTAACGCTACTCTGGGCACACACCTAATCATCATCAGAATATATCAGAATAGAAATTTTTTATGTACATAGGGCCAAAATATTTATTTTGAAGTTTGAATTACACACATAAAAGACACATATTATTTATAATAGATCAATTTTTATTACTTTTTTAACTTCATATAAGTTAATAGGATTGCTTGTTTCTCTTTAAAACAAAATATTTTAAGATTTTTTTAATAAAAAAATATGTATATATTCGAATAAACTGAGCTGTTTTAAAAACAAGGATGATATTTAATGAAACATTACTGAGCCTGCAATACTCTGTTCTTGAAATATATGTCATTTTTCTAAAGAAAAAATGCCGTTTCAAAGAAAAGGCAACGGAAAACACAGCTGGGAAATTTACTACACATTAAAATATGCTATATCTTTACATAAAACACATTTCAATGAAATAATTCAGTAAAAATGTAGAAAGCTATCATAATAATTTTACTAATCATGGTTTAGATTTTAATTGTTCACTATTGCAATAGCAAAATCTGTAATTATAGTGCTAATTTCTAAAAAAGTTTTTTTTAAATTGAAATTCGTAACTCATATATTTTCAATAATTTAAAGATTTTGAACGAACTGAAACTTAGAGTATTGGGGGGAAAATATACATCTATACATTAAAAATATTTTCCAAAAAAATGAGCAGATTTTTTTTAAACTTTTCCTTCAACCAAATTTTATGGAATTGGGAAATAATATAGTAATTATGAAGGGTGCTTAAATTGCTGTTTTTTATTTGATGCAAATATTAATCTAATAATTTACTATTCTTTTTTTTAAATTATATTTTCTAATACAGATTTTTTTAATTGAATGAAAACGTTTCTTGTTTATTTTTTATTGAAGTTAGAATAAAAGGAAAATTATTAAATTAGTATATTACATAATAATTTCTCATAAATATATTTTTATTCACAATGATAGAAGATGCAGAAAAAAAGTCAATTACGATAAAAACAAAATATTTAGAGAATGCATGATGATGAGAGAAAATTCAGTGACAGTAAGATTTTTTATAAGATATATATATATATATATAGATATATATATGATAATTTAGTAATAATAGATATAATGATAATTTAGTTTAATATTTTCAGCTCTAACTTTTCTTTTCATTGTATTGCTTGACTTTCTTTCAGACAAAACACACCACAAACTGCTAAAATAGTATTTTAAAATATATTATTAATATTTATGATATATTTACATAAAATATTTAAACAATATATTGACATTTATCAAATCAGCCACCATGTATATTTTTCTGAATATTCAACATATAAATAGAAATAAAATATAGAAGTAAAAAATGATAAAAATATAATAAACCTCCTTTTTAAATATGTTTATCGAAATGCAGTGCACTAAGAAAAAAAAAGGATCCTAAACTGAAAATTCCATCAAAACATCTTATCGTACAAGAAAAAGGCTGCCTTATAAAATAGTGTGAAAAAAGCAATATAAAGACAGGGTTCGATTTATTTATACGGGCGGGAATGAAAAATATTAGAAACCAAAATTTTTAGCGAAAGAAGTGATGAAAGAGTGAGAGAAGGAGTGAAAACACCCACTTTGTGCCATGTTCAAAGAATCCCTAGCGGCTAAGCCCACAAGCGACGCGTCAGAATTTTTTTGATCCTGACCTCATTTTGCTCGTCATTTGCTTGCCTTTCACTCGCTGTCTCACCCCCTGAGTCCCCGGTTTTCTTGAACTTCATAACTGGAAGTGAGAAAATGATTAAGTTCCTTTTCAATTACTTCTATCGCAAGGCCCATGAGGTGAAAGTCTGGGTAAAAATTCTTTCAAAGTCATCATGGAGTAGCATTTATCCACCAATGAGATTTCGCGGGTATCTCTAATAGCTTTGGCATCTCGGCTAATGGAAGGAAAGGGTATTACTTTTTTTTTCTAAAAAAAATGATGCGAGCTCAATTTTTTGATTATGTGAATTGTGCATTAAGCTTTTTGTTTAATATATGTATGTCTTTTTGTTTGTTTGCTTGCTTAATAATATTTGTTTTGATCATAAAAGTTAAATCAGATCTTCAGGAAATAATATTTAAAAAAAACTTTTAATTTTCTTAAGGATGACAAAGAACGCACATAAACGTTTTCTTGTTGTTATCTTTAAGAAACAAGAAAACAAACAAAAAGAATTCGATGTTCCCCATCAAAGAATTTTTTTTCAAAGAAGAGAACGTTTTCTTTCTTTTTTTGTGTTTTCACCATATGTAATTTTGTTTTATAAATGGTGTAAAAAGGGAGAGTTTAACCGCGATATTACAACTAAAAGCGATTTCCTTAACCTTATTGAGGAAAAAGGAGGATCAGTTATCTATCAGGAAACTGTGATTGATCTTAAATTGACATCATTGATCATGATGTAACTCCTGCTTTGAGTCCAGCCATGAACTAGAAGTATTTTGATCTAACAACATTATCATTCGCAACAGGAAAATAATATTCACGCCTTGAAGAAGATTTTTCTTATCTACATTCCTGAGGTCCTTTGGGTTGAGTTACTGCAGATGAAAATTTTTATTTTCCATCAAATTATCACCCTAAAAGCCTCGAAATTTAAAAAAAGGGTAATCTATGCAAATAGCAGAAAATATATTTAAATTCCTCAAAAAATTACCATTGATTGATATAACTAACATTAAAAAAGTAATATGAATTTTCCGAATTAATCTCAATTAAGTCCCACTCTAATCATTATTTTATTCCATTTTTAGACTCTATTCAGAGATCTAACTTTATAAATATAGAATTACTTACTGTTTGAATATCAAAAGACATTACCGCCCAATTACAATCATTCTAAACTTAGTATTCCTTCTGCACATACTCATTTTTAGTGTAATATCTTTATTTCAAAAAAATCTTAAAAACTCCTGAGAAGTAAAATATTTAGATTTTTTTTTTCTTTGGCCAAAATTACTCTCATAAACATATGTGTTCACAGACTGCATATCAAAACATTAGCTTTTTTACACTTTAAATGAAGTAAATGTAGTGTTCAACAATTCTTTAAAAAATATTATTTTTGAACATGGTAATTTTTTTAAGATTAAGGAGATTTTTTCATTTTAGTGTTTGAACAAATAGACTGATAATTACTGTTACTAACAAAATAATTCAGTATAAAAATTAATGTCAATATTTTTCTGATAAAATAGTTCTACTAAAATAACAATATGATACCAGTATCATGTAATGTAGTATAAAAAGTTAAACCAATCTTTAAAATGTCTCCTTCTTCCTCAAAATGCTTAACTTAACAATATTCTTGTTATTTTATTTTCTCATTTTATTAAGTTATTTTTTTTAGTTTATTAAGTTTAAGTTTTCTCATTTTATTAAGAATTTTAATGAAATATTAAACATTTCATTAAGTTTAATATTTCATTTAATATGAAAGTAATCTACGGTTCTTGGAAAATGTGAAAATAATATTCCAACAATGAAAACATAATAATGCATATAAAGAGATTTCCGCCATTTTCATATACGGAAATGAATCCACAGTTAACACTTTTTGAAGCTTTAAAATATACGTAGATTAAATAAGGTTATGCATTCAAAGAAAAAGCAAATGGACACTTGCAATAATAAACACTGAAAAATCTATGGAGTTATATCAAATAAGCAACTAGAGAGAATTAGTAGTAAAATGATAGATAGAATGTAGATTTGATACTGAAAAAAGTCCTTTTACAATAATTTGTAGTTTTTCTTATATTAATAAAATAATGTATTGTTTGCTAGGAATTTTTTTAACTTTTGCCCAGTTATTTAAATTAAACCGATTTACTATAATTTCAGAGTGGATCGTGAACCTTAATGTACAAGGTTATTTGCAACTTTCAACAAATATTATAATATATAATTTCCAAATATCATAACAGGAATAATAATTTTAAGGGAAAGAAGAAAATATAATTACTCCAGCATTTTTTCTTCAAATTTTAATTGCTCCGCTCTTATCCTCATATCTGAGCATCATGATAAAATACACACAATTAGTCAAACGCAAAGTGCTCTGCATAATGCTTTGGATGAGATATTTATCTAGTAATTTAGCGAGTATTATCTTAATGGATATGATCAGACAGTGTCTCACATATCAGACATATAGACATTGTTTAAACATTTGTGAAGTCATAATTGATCATTAGATTGAAACTATAATAAGTCCTGTTTTGGTATATAATAAACATAATTATTCACCGCAGTAAGAAATTTTGTTCCTTACATGATTTTTTAATTGATTTAGATGGTAATATGAAAGAAAAGATTTAAAATAAGAAACGTTAAACTATTTGTTATAGGAAAAAATTACAGCCATATTAAAAGACATTTCCAGTTTTACTAAAACATTAATCGGAAACTTTAATAAAAAACCTTAATAAACACTGAACAATGATCAGGTTAAAATCAAAATGTCTTAAATGTTTAAAATTGTTTATCAATGTTGGTAAAAAATGTATTATTAAGTATAAAATATGAATAAAATGAGTCAATTGTTTCATTCCACATGAAGAGATTCGAAATCGAAGAAATCGTAGATGAAAAGCTTAGAAGTGGTTGTCCCATTTTATCTCCTAAGCGTACTGATATTACATTGTAGCTCTTAAGAGTTAAAAATAGATTTGCAAGTTCTGCTACATTTAATAGACAATGAAAAGAGACCATGATTGTCATTGCCTGTACTAGAACAGTTCGCAGGAGGCTCAGTGAAACTGGTTACCAAAGTATAAGTACCTTAAAAAAATCCCAGTACTGATGAAATAAATATGGAAAAAAAACTATTGGAATGGGCCAAAGTGCTCGAAAATTGGAATGTTTTGGAAGGGAGACAAGTTATTTTCTTTAATGTCTGACGAACCTGGCCATGCTTGATGTAAAGCTAAGGAGATCATGAGGACAGAATGCCTGATTCTTATATCAAAACTCTCAGAAAGCATAATGGAGAGGGTGCATGTCATATAAGTCCACTCGACGATTTTATTTTGTACAGGGAGCCATAAATGGTAAATAAAGTTTTTAAGTGTGCTGAAGAATCAATTGCTTCATGGTACACATGGCATGTTCCCAAGACAGAAATAAATATTTCAGCAAGATTTAGCGCCATTAGGTACATTGAAAAAGGAGAGACAAACTTTACAATTAATTCCATTTCAGTTCAATTATGACCTCTATTTCAAAACATTCGCTACTTTAGGTTAAGGTTGAGTTTGCAAAACCTGATATTAATGTTCTCGGACAGCCAGGACACCAGCCAGATTTAAACCCCTTTGATAATTTATGGAGTATAATGGGAGAGAAAATAACTAAGAATCAACCTATAACTAAACAAGAAATTTAGAAAGCAATAATTTGAAGTTTGCACTGTTAAATACTAAAAGAATTGTTGCAAAACATTGTGGATTACATGCCTTACAGAGTGGATGCTGTAATCGAAGTCAAAAGATGCCCAACCAAATATTAAATGCTTTTCTGTTTACTTCAAATCTTTTATTTTATTTTCTGATAAAAAAAAAACACCGTGAAATTAATAATACCTTTATTTCATTTTATTCCGAGGAAACGAAATGGATTCAGTTACTGATAATCTCTATATATTGTTTCGATTTTTTAATTAAGTATTTTTTGTTCAATGACTTAATTTTATCTTACATTAAGACTAATTTAGCCTATAAGCATAAATAATATCACTTTAAATGAAAAAAAGGTTTTTGTAGGGGGCTTATTCTTGAAAATGCGTGAAATTTCTCGAATTCGCAATACTTTTGACCAGTAGTGTAGCTATAGTAATCAAAAGTAACCACCAATCATAAATTGTTTATCCTCAAGTCAATTTTAAACTGGCTATCCACAAAGTCAACAGTATTTATCCACAAAATTGTTTTATATTTATGTAAAATTTCTATTAAAACTAATTTGGAAATTTTTGTTTCCACGAATTCTTAAAAGAATATTTACTAATTCAATACGCTTTCTTATAATGTGAAAAAAATATTTTGTAAAATACTTTAAATGTCGAGAAACTTGAAATAAATATTCTTCATATATTTAATATGTATAATTATAAAAATTAAATTTGAATTAAAATGGAAGTGTAAGGGAGAAAAACTATTTTGTAAGTATAAGTGTTAAAGATCAAAATGCGTTGAAATTATATTGAGATAAAATCGAAAAATTCAGTTGAAAAGTTCATATATCATGTAATTCAGGGAGTACATTCCAGTAAAAAAAAATAAAGATTTCGTAGATCACCATTTCAGCTTCACAAATATCAAGCAAGACCCTTTGCGGAGAAATCATATTCAAATCGACCTGAAAGAAAAGGAATCAAATATAGTGCAAAACACGAAAGCAACTATTTTTTTCCGCTGAAGAGTAAACAAAAACAAAGCGGATTTTTCCTTGTCGAGCTTTTAATCTAAACTTTATATATTTTCTGGACAAACAGATATTGCTTTGTTTACTACGTCTACCTGAATAAACAAATGCAAGGCGCATTTCAAATGGAAATCCCTTTTAAGTATATTGGGACACAACTCAGTTTCTTACTGTTATTTATTATATATGGATGAAAAAATACAGAAAAAAATTTGGGAATTACTATTTATCAATAAATTATTGTTATCGTAAAATTTATTTAATCATTAGAAATTAGTTTTTTAGCTGAATTTCTAATTTAAAGTTCTCTCTCTCTCTCTGTATGTATATATATATATATATATTGTTTTCAATAAGATAAGACTTTAAACTTTTTTAAAAAATAATGTATGCTGTTTGGCAAAGGCTATCATTTCAAATGCTAGAAAAGCATTTGAAATGATGCAAAGGATTATATATTTGCAATAGAATCGTAAGATATACTTAAAGAAAAGCGAAAAATCCACAGTAATTTAAAAACAAGGCCGTGAAATGCATCGTTTAATCATCAACATGCAGATAAAGTCAGATATCTGATTCTTAGTCCTTGTCTCTTAACGATTAGAGGCGTTGTAAAGGATTAAATCTTAAAAAAATTATATGAAGTGTGGCAAGATAACAGAAGAGTTTTGAACAATGATAATCTTTCCACAATTGATTATTATTTTCAACTTCAAAAAATAATTGAAAAAAATGGGGGTAGGGACTTTAATTATTGCAACACTGCTGTAAAATCACAACGCAATCAAATCAAAGAATGTCACTTATACCACACGTTATCTATAACCTATCTTACTTCTCGACAAAAAAGACTCATCCTTCCTACGTCACGCGCTTTTGGAGTGCCGCATAGAACTGATAATTGTATTAGCTTGAGGTCTAAATAAGTGTTGTCATTACGGGTCACCAAGACGTTCGAAATGTCTTTCGAACCCCGGAAGAGTGACAGTTATGCTGATTCTCATGAACGGCTGTAATTGTGTCAGTCGAAAGCACAGCATTCTCCCACAGCAGACTGTTCAGGGATTCTTGCGGCGGTAGACTGGTCCATTTGAACTATCAGCAGAACAGGCACTGCTACAGCACTGCTACAAGCACTACACTACACTGCGACTTCCACACCGATGGAAACGGGCTTTACACAATACTGGCGACTATATTGAAGGACTGTAAAATATTGGGATATGAGTCGCTGCTGTATTCCATGTAAATAAACAATTGCCCCTATTAAAGTTCGAACCCTCTGAAGTCTCCACATCCTCCTGGTACACAACATATGACATCTTGAGACACTTCTATCATTTAATTTTTGAAAATGATGGCATAAAATTAATGCATTCAAAAAATCTATCTTTAGAGGAGATAATTATTATACTATGCGCAATAATGTTTATAGGTAATGTGCGATGTTTATAGGTACCTAAATTGATAACTATTATTTACGATAATATACTATACACAGCAGATGATGCAGCTGTAGCAACTTTATGGAAGCTAGCTGATTCTTATTCTTTCTTTGTATTCATTTTTCAATTATAAATAGTTTGAGGGAAAATGCATGGAAATGATTGTTCTGTAAAACAAGCTCCATGCATTTAAATATTATTCAAAATTGTGAATTCAAAATTCGTTAAATGCTAGAACATTTGAGATAAAATATTGTGGACCAATTTTAACCTTTGTCAAATTGAAGTCAATGTATTAAAAGTTAAAAATTATGTTAACAATTTAATAAATTTAATTTATTAACATGTAAAGTCTTTAATGACATTAATACTCAAAATGCATCGCATATTGATAAGTAATATGCCGTATTTTATTGGAAGCTTTTTTCTATGAAGAAATATAGCTATATAACATAAGAATCGTGTTTATTTCATTTTTTTTAATATTCAGTCTTTTGTTTTTCTAATAATTATCAAAGGCATAATATTTATGTAAGAAAAAATTACAGAAAAAATACGGAGTCCTAGTTATTGTTTGTATATTTAAATTTGTTCTTTACATTTGATGATAAAACTTGACTGTAAAGAATCTTGCTACTACAAAATTGCTCCTAATTTGATATCTTCAAAGAAAATTCTAATTTAAAAGATATAATCCAAAAGAAAAGATGGAATTCACTCTTAACTGATTTTATGATGCATGATTTAATTCAAATATTCAATAGTAAGGTATTGATATTTTTAACCAAAATTGAGGACAGAACAAGAACGTTTGTGTAATAATATTCACTAGAGAGTTGATTGGATTACAATTTTACATCACAAATATCAGAAATATCTAATAATTTTTATAATATATTTAATTTTCAAACATTTTATTTCATTTAAAGAATAGAATATTATTTTTAGTGGAAGTTTATGCATCAATTAAATAAAAAATAAATATAAATATTTTTAACAGGTAGCGTTTAATTGCGTTAACAGAAGCGTTTGACAATAATTTTTTGATTAAGTGATAATTAACGTGACGCAAGTTAACTTGATGTATTAAAGAGCACATGGCACTTAACCTCAGTTGCTAATAATCGCCGCGGCATTAATTATGCTAAAGGATAGTGAAAGTTTTATTCTGACACCTCATCATGAGTGTTCTGATCAATCTCTTTTATTCTAAAAGAACCAGCTTATACCATTAATATCTCGGAGAGACGCATTTATCCGCCTTTACAAATGGTGATGTGCCCTGACAATGACACTCCAGAACCACCCCAATTATAGGTGGCCCCCGCCTCCTAGTGGGTTACGGTTGCAGTCATGAGCATCGTTGCACGTCCCAGTGAAATAGCCTAAAGAAGAAGGGGTGCAACTTTAATGATCGTCTGCCATTACGCAGAACAAAGCTCTTTAACTCAGGTGTAAGGACTTTTCTACGGGGAGTTCGGATGGATATCACGTAGGAAGATTCTCAAAGCGTGAGATCTTTTAATCGAATTCAGTTTGAAAGTCCCCTTTTCTAATACGACCCTTTACGATAGACGGGAATGGCAAGACCAATGCAAATGAGAAGAGATGACTTTCTCTTAAGTGTAGATTTGGAGGTCTGAATTGCAAATTCTTCTGGAAAAAGTGGCTATCAACATGAATAAGTAATGTATAAGAGCAAGTTGCTGCGGATTGGTAGAGAATAACTGGAATTGTTTTTTTTTTTCCTCGAAAGAATTGATTATTTATGTTAATAAAAATGATCATGCAATAGGATTATGTAATTTTAAGGCCTACTCAGAGGGTGAGATAGATATTTTACCCCTGAAAGTTTCTCTGTGTAATTACGATTGCCACGAATAATTTTATGGATCAAATGAAAAAGTATTAAAAAAATAAAAAGAAATATTCTGTTATATTTTTATATAATATACAAAAATATAAAATAATAATATGTATAATAAATATGTTATGTAACTCTCCATATTTCTGTTATAAATACATTATCAAACAATTTAATTTCCATTAATATAAGTTCGAGTCTCCCAATTTTGGTACCGAACAATTATACAAATGAAAGTGATTTTTGAGTCAATATCTGTTTTACTAATATCTGAATTATTTTAATCAGAGCAGTTTCAATCAAATATTCTAAAAGAATTTTAGAGAACTTTTGCAATTATAAAGTTGTTAATAAAATTTGGCTGATAAATATATAGCAAATTATTGAATACAAAGTGATTTTTCTAAAAACATTATTTTTAATTTTTAATTGCTTTAATCAATTATTTTTATTGATTATGTGATGAATTAAAAAGAAAGAGAAACGTGCAACAAAATATAAATGTATCTTTTTATCTTAACATGGTAAAAAAAAACTTTTGCTTAGTTAAATTACACAAAAAATAATATTGTCACAAATTTTTAACAATGCTTACTTGCCATTCTCGGGAAAAATTGGGTTACAAATAAATTAATATCTTTTTAAAGGATACAAAGTGAATCTTCAAATCTTCATGATGAATGTATTATTGAAACTCTGTTTGAACACTGATTTTTGTTGCACAATAAATTCCTAGTTTTATATAAAGTGTATTTTATGATTCACATATTTACATTAAATACGCAACAACTTAAAAAATGAAGAAATCATGAGGATTATAAAATATGTTATTTCGTAGAGGTAATATATAATTTTCACTTATAAATCACACAAGACTAATATAAATTTGGACAAATATTTAATGATTCCATTTTTAAGCAACTTAAATAAATTTATTTTTTTAATAGATTCTGTACAATAAAAAATTGAAAACGAAATGTAAAATTCATAATATATATATAGAAATTAAGATTGATTTACAATTCATAAAGTGATTTAGAAAAAATTAATTCAGTTTTGAAATTATTAGGTTGTTCGGAAAGTAATTTCGTTTTTTCCTGACAAAGGATTTAATTGCATTTTTCGCACCCAATTTCATACTTAAACCGCAAAATCATTTTATGTTTTAAGAGCTGATATAGCAAGGCTTGAGTGTGAAAAAGTGCAGCTGATTCTTCGCAGTAGTTTTTGGATGGTGCCCTTTTAAATATGGAGAGCAATAAACAGCATTTTCGTCATTTTTTTCTTTTTTGCTATATAAAAGGTAAAAATGCTGTCAAGCCAGAAATAAATTAGCCAATATGTGTGGAGAAGATGTGTTAACAGTACATCAGTACCAGAACTGATTTGCAAAATTTTTCCTTCAAATGAGGAGGCCAAAAACCACCTCGATCAGTTTTTTTTACAGCAAAGACCAAAACTTTTATGAGCGTGTAATCATGTTACTACCAAAAATATGGCAAAAGGTATTAGACCAGAATGGCAATTTTATAATTTAATAAATAATTTATTCATTAAACGAAAATTTCTTTTCATTTTGACAAAAAAAAATACGAAATGACTTTCCGAACAACCCAATACAAATTGTTAAAATGTCGTCTAATAAAGATGATTTCTAATTCCTTTGTTACATTTTGGTGTGGTGCTCTAAACTGCTAAAATTATTTATCAAGGAAATATTAATTTTTTTCAGTTCTTTTTATCTTTATCTACGAGAGAATGTATAGTTATAAGAAGAAAACATTCAGAATTAAGTGGACACTGCTAATTTAACAGAGTAACTATAATTTATTAACTTGTAAAATTTCTATCCTAACAATGACACGTAATTAGAAAGCCCGGAATTATTTTCTTTTAAGTAGGCTTATTTTGAATAATCTTTTAGGAAAAATAAAATTATGAAGTCCTTTAAATTCTACACTCGTTTTAAGAAAAAGTAATTTCCTTGGTAAAAGTATTTCTTCCCTGAAAATGACAGAGTAATCCTCATGTGAGAATTTTATCCAAAGACGTCATGGAATGTGAGTGGCATTTCGGTAACTAAACCAAACAATGCAGTATCTTAACAGTATCTCAAGATGCCATTTGTTTGACAATTTTTTTGTTATTAAATGCAATTAAATTTGCAGTATTTACTTAAAAATACTTCTTTTCCTCCAAACATATATTTGATATTTTCATAGGCTTCCAGTTTTTAACTTGATTTGCATTAATTATTTCTATATCTGAGGTTTCGTAAATTCTAGAAATGACTCAAAAGAATTAAATATAATCGTTGAAATATAAATTTGAAAATGGAAAATAAAATTAAAAAAAAAAGATTATACTTGTAGCAAGTCAGTTTGGATTGATAGTCCTTAGCATGAAATTCACTTGGAACATTTTTCCTAAATTTTTTTTAAAAAATGAAGGTTTATTTTTTATTAAAAACTGACATATAACTGATACTGTCTCCTTTAGATAGAAATTGTAGGTTGTTGCATAACAATCTGAACTGTTGCATAAAAATCTGAACAATTTGAACTCCATCCTGTTGCATAACAATCTGAACACTTCTGTTGAAAGTATAATTGAAACTGCTTCCTAATAACACAAGAAATTGGAAGATATATTTGAAATACTGTACAATATTCTGAACGTCGGGATATATAGTGTAACATTTTTGTGGCATTTTGTGCTAATAGGACTACTTAAAATTATGTGGATGTATAATTAATAAGCATAATGTTTATCGCATAAGAAATCAATTCACTCATTTATGCTTCTTTAGTTCAAACAGTCGCCTTTGAGTGAACAGAAGGTTATCAAAGTATATTGCTTTTATTTAATTCAGTTAAATCGTTTAGATATAACTTCACTTTCGCGATTATATCAAACTTGGGAGATTAGAGTCTCATTATTTTTCCTTTCATATATTTTGTCCATTGAGTGTATGGACTTATTGTATTTTTATATAACTTGTTAACTAGACAAGTTTAAGAAATATATATCTTCTTTATCTTTCAATAATGAAAAAAAAAAAAAACTGATGAATATGACTAAAAATTTAATTTCTTTACATCAATGTAATTTATTGGTGGGAATAAGGAAAATATATTTAATTATTGTGAACATTTCTTTAAAATTTGGAGCCATCCAGTTGTTTCGAAATGAATAATTGTTGCACAGCAACATTTTTGGAAGGTATCGCAGAAAAATACAGCAGACTTGTCCAATCTTTAATTAATAAAAAATCGAATTAAAATTTCAAAAGAAATCATGTTGAAGTGTTCATACCCTCCTTTCAAATTATATGCATTTCTGCCAAATTTTGTAGCTATTGGCTAAAGGACCTGTAGAGTTCCAATATACATTCATTTTTCATTATTAGTAGAGATATAATGGAATGATGGGCATTATGTATCATTTGGAAGAGTCATATTTCAAAACTAATCGAAATGACTGTGAAAAACTCTCTTAGTTTTAAGCACTGTATGATTGCTGATTGATAATAGCAATAGTAACTAATTTCTATACAGTTGAAAACAACTTATTGGAATTTTTTAACCAGAAATGCTAATTTGTCTGAATGAGAAAGCGTCTGAATGAAAGATGGCTTTCGAATTTTATTGGTATTTTAATTATATCGAATACAGCAAATAAAAGTTAAAACTATTGAAAAGAATTAACTTATTGGATTATACGTCCAAACCTTAAGCACTAATATTTAGCAGTTCACAGCAATTAAATATATTTTCCTTATAACCGTGTCAAGAAGTTCTTTATCATATCGGCCACTAGGCATTTTTAAAAAAATTTTTCGTTTACTAAATATATGCCTAGAAAACAAACATTATCTCAAGATTTAACATACCTTGCAATAGAAAAGTCTGAAAGCTATTGAAAACTTGGCATAACAAAGAATTTCTTTTATTTTCTTTTTTTATCTTCATTTTTAAATCAAAGAGGGGGAAATGAAAATTTAATGATATTAGATGTTAAATTAAATATAATCATAAAATAATATTGAATACATCTCAATATATTTTAAGATTCTATAATGCACAAATTAAGGACAAAATAACCCATTGAATACTTCTTGCAGACACGTATTAGCACAAGTTACGAAATAGCAAATAATTCCTATAAACATGAAAAGAAGATGTCATGGTTTCGGTAAAAATGTGACATCGGAAGAGACCCCATGCTGACGAAATAATCAAACGCCGAGTTAGAAAAATTGCATGTTTCACATTACGCCTTGTTGGCAAAGACTTAGCTTATCCTATTCAAACTATCAAACCTATGATTAAATAAGAAATGAAGGAGATCTGTTTGACTTGTTAAAATCGATGGTTTGTAAGCATTGAGGGAATTTTATTTACTTTTTTGCTATGAACTATAATTGAAATAAATCAACGTTCTTAAATCTATTATTATAATTTTTTTCACTTCCGTTTAATATTATCATTCACATATTAGGGAGATAGTAGTGTTATTCAACAATTTCCTCAAATACCAGTAGGGTAGTATAAAATCTATATATTGATCTTTTTCCTTGAAACAAGAAATCTTGTGTGTGAAATTGAAGGTAAAGATGATGTTATCACGAAGCAAAATTTTTTTGTAGTATTTGAAGTATTTAATTTTTAAGAAACTGTTATCGTATTTTATGCTATGCATTCAATTCACTAAGATAATTTTAGCTTATAACTTTAATTTACTAAAACGATTGCATTATAACATGGAAATATAAATGAAATTCTCTGTATGAATACAGAGATCCCCAAATATATTAAATGTTACCGGGTATGAGGATTTTTTATCTACTTTTTAAGTAATTAACCAACACTTGCAATAATTTAAGCTAACTATTTCTTCAGAAATCTAAAGGAATATTGTCATGTATCAATAAAACTATAGAAAGCATAAAAAAATATAGAATGAATAAATCTCCTTAAAAATTAAATTAATAACTCAATGCTACATTATGGTACAAATTAATTTCATTATTAATGTTACATTGATAACTATTCATGTTGCGGTTGTTGAAAATCACAAATAAGCAGTGGTTAGTAATTCGATGTGAAATTCAATTTATCTGGAATATTATTTTAACCAATGTATGTAAGGAAAAATCCATGGAATATGTTGCACCTTGATTTTAAAATTGTAGTATAATGCTTACAAACTTTCTGAGAAATGTTTTTAATTCTTAAAAGTCTGGTTGAAAGAACGAAATACTGTTGTTGAGTATACTAAAAGACATTAAAGAGTGAACATAAATTACATATTAGAAGAATTCAATAGTTATACTGAAAAAGACTTTTAAAAATCAAACAACAATTTTTCGTGTCGCCAGATTATTTAGTAAGAACCCACAAACTAGTAGCGCCATTTGAATGTAGTCTCCCTTCACAGAAATACCGAACAACAGCCATTATTTTTTTACTATATAAGAATATTTTGGGGTTGTTTGCCTATATCGCTAAATTAATCAGAAACTTACTGAATAGGAAGAGAATAAAAAGGCATTAAAATAGTTATTTGAATACAAAATAACAGAATATTTTTATAAATTATTACATATATATTGCCTCATATTTCCACTGTGAAATACTGTGCTATTTATTTCATGAATCAAATACTTCTCAATATTTTTATGATTTTTCTTGCATTTAATTGTTAAATTTTTTCAATGATTCAAATCATTTTCATTTTCGTACTTTTTATTTTACTTGTTATGAAAAAGACAGGACTTTCCAGCATATGCCAAAATTTAATTTAATTTTCAAAATGTTATTAATTTAAGAATATTAAACATGGAAACTAATTTTTAGTACATTAATGCCAAAATATATTAGCTGCATATTTTGCCTTTTATTAGAAAATATTTCTAAATTTTCCTTTCCTAAGAAGCTATTTCAAATATTAAGAAATGACGATGTAATCACATAAGAAAATATTTTATATTTAATGGATTATTTATAATTCAACAAAAACTCATTTCCTTTTTTTCTAAAAAAATATTTTTTTAAATATTAAATTTTTTTTGAAGTTTCAACTAAAACTGAATGACAACAAATATTGTAAATAACTTGACCTGCTGACATTCATCAGAATGAAATTAAATCCTAAACAAAATTTTATATATTCAATTTACCGAAAGAAGCAGAATGCTTATATGAGAGGAAAAGCAAAAAGCTATGCAAATTCTCATGTATGATTTCTGATACGGGAGGAGCTGGTATTTTTATTCGTAAAAATTTCCTAAGATATGAAATACAAGAAAATCAGTTTTCCTTGAATATCAAAGTTAGTTGCATTTCCTAAGCCCTTGATATTTTGATGCATTCAAAAGAATATGAGCTTATGAAATCCTAGTTCGACAGTTGAAATATTTCTGACAGTCTTTCTTGGAAATGTCTTGTTTTCTCCGAGAATATTTTTTCCTTTACTAAAATCAGAAAAAAAAGTAGCCATGCATTTTGTAAAACTTCTGTTTTCTTATGAATATGGATAAATCTTAAGGGCGTTTTAACTTCTTATTACTTTTTAAATGCTTCTTTTTTCGTTGTGGAATCTGTTGCAACGTATGATAAATTTTTAAAAAATGGAAAAAATATCGAAATATCGAAAAAATTGAAAAATATATCTTTACAATGCACATTGAATAATAGAGATATTTTACACTTATTTTGGAAAGGCAATTAAATCTCGTGACTTTTCTTAAAATTAAATACATTATTTATAATTGAACTGAAATATAATCATTTTATTATTAAAGTAATTAAATAAAAATAATTAAAGCTATTATACTTATAATTAATAAAATATCCCATTTTGTTATAAAAAAAAAAGACTTAGGCTTTTTTTTTGTAAATGGAACGCAAAAAAGTTTCACAACATTTTAATATTCAAAAGGTTATTTTTTTTAAAATGAATAAATAGGGATAATATTTATAAAAATTTTAAAATTTATAAAACTCATTTTTGACAATGTATTGCATTATATCATCAAATATTTAATCGTGTGCTGTGCATTACTTTTGTAATATAATATTAAATAAGAACTATTTTACTTATTATCTTTTCATTTTTAAAATAAAAAGAAGGATGTGGAGTTGCAATATCTTGAAAAAGAATGTGCTGTTAAACTATGGATTACCAAGTTGAATGCCATTTGATTTAACTGCGTAAGGAAATTTTATTATATATCATGCAAACGATGCCAAAGGATATTGAAATAATTCATTTTTAAGGACTAACATAATCCGATGCTTAAATGTTTTGACTAAATCTTCAATATCACGATGTACTAGAAATTATTCAAAATTAATATTACTGACAAACTACGTTTATTAGATAGATATAAAAAATCCCCTCATGAACTGTTCAAAAATCGATGTTACATTGTTTTGTACCTGCAATTTGTTAACACTAATAGTTGCTAAATGTTTCATTAAAAATGTTTTGGAATTATGCTTCCATTTGATTTCGCAGAAAAATATTTTTTATCTTCAAATAATATAGATGAGCGAATCATAACATTTTAGAAGCTTTTCAACTTAATTTTTTGTTTTTCTCGGTTTCAACATCCACTTATAACACGAAAAAGAATATTTACGTTTAAAATTGGGTGTTTTTAAAAAGTATTTTAACATTGCTGATACTGAAATTAAATCTAAATATCAAGAACAACAATTTTAGAAATTTTTTATATATTATATTAAAGCATTCTCAATGTGAGAAAATAAAGCAAACTCTTTATATTTAAATCAAAAATGAAACATTAGTTCAAAATGAAAACGATTTAAAAACCAACTTGGGAATAAAATGTATTGCCGTATGTCTCAAAATTTGGTAACATTAAAATTTACTTTCTAAATTTTAGGATGGTATGAAAATAACTTTTTGTTTTACTAATTATGAAAGTAATTGCTAGAAAATACTAAACTTATGGAATTTCTTCTTGGTAGCAATAGTGTATGTAAAAGTAATTGAAGTATCTGTATCTGTATCTATGTATCTACCTTGCTATGTCTGTATTCTCAATGGTACCTCTCCCCCTCCCCCCGCCTAAATATTTAAATTCAATGAATAGTATAAGCGATGTACAAATGAACTACTCCAAATGCTCAAATAAATTAGACACATATGACTATAATGAATCCACCTCTTGGACCATAATTGAAATTCGAGCCAAATTTCGGTACTGACAGTACCTACTTGTTGAAATGGGAAAATTCTAAACCGTTTACCTGGTCTCAGAATGTATAAAATGACTTTTAAATAAATTGAAGAAAATCCAAATTATTAGAGAGTAACCAATTACGGAAGATCTATATGTTCTAATCTTGCAACCAACATCAATATCAGACACTTCCCTATTGCCTCCATCAATTTTCATAATACTCTTACTCATATATATATATATAATATCTGTTTGGATCTCAATAACAATTGCCATTTAAAATCAGATCATAAGCACAGGGAATTTATATTCACGATTATTTTAAAGATGAAACACTAATTCGTTATAGTAGCAATGGAAGATTAGAGGCACCTACGAAATTAGACAAAATTCTTCCGCTTGTATTATCCTTAAAATAGAAACAATCCCAGAAAACCAAATCTAAAAAGAAAAAAATATATAAGTAAACGTTTGTATTCTATACTTAAATTAACGAACTACCTGTGTTGCGAACAGCACGCACGTTGCCAAAGAATCCAGTTAAAAATCATTTTGGGAACACGACAAAGCAATGATGTTGAGAGGCCCATTTCTCCAAGCTATTTCGTGATCCTAAACGCTTTTGCCCGCCCTAAGTACATAAATCATCGAAGAAACGAATGGAGAGACTCTAAGTTGAGTGTCGACGCTAAAATCACGCGATTTCTGAGAAAATTCGCAAAGGAGTGTGTAGCCAATGATGTTTTAAATGAGGGGTTTCGTTAAGTCTGCATGTAATTTATTCCTGTTTTTCGCAAAGGAATGTTGAAGGGTGCACATTTTATTTCGGTACTCCACATTAAACGCAAAAATTATTATGGTTTCGCTTTAAGGCATCATTTTTGGAGTGTTCAGCAAAAATAAAATATTAAAAAAAGAATCGAAAAAAAGTATTATTAAGGAAAATATTGGATTTTTAAGGTATAAATAAAAATGGAAAATTGCTAAGAAATAAATGCAATTTCAACTGAATCTATTTCTTTTTTTTTTGTTTCTTTTCTAAATGTTCTATAATTCTATGGTTAGAATTGATAACTAAAGCAAGTTCAATAGAAAATTTCTTATAAATAGTTGAAACGTAATTTTGACTAATCACATTTCTTCTTGTTTTTAACTACTAAATGTTCTTTGAAGTTGTCTGCTGTTTTAATGTTATAAATTATAAACTAAACTCTAAGAATATAAAAAGAAATTATGAACAGATGAAAGGTAATTTTGACTGATCAAATTTCATTTTTTAAACTTTTGAATGTTATTTGAAGTTGCATATAATTTTAATTTCATAATTAATAAATCAAACTAGCTTTAAAAATCAATCAAAACCATTTAAAATTAAAAAATCACAACTGCAATAGGATTGTAAATATAAGTTTAATGGAAGGAAAGCTCTAGAGTTTGCATAAGATTAACCAGAAGAAATAAAATGCAATACTTCCTAGTCTAATTTTTTCTTCATTAATGCTTATTGTTTCTCTATGATCATCTTAAAATCTCTTTCTTACACTTTTGAATTTCGCTGTATAACTAACATTTCTTCTTGATATTTTCCCTTTTATGTAAAATTTTTGAAATTCTAAAAATTAGTGTTTTAATTCATTTGTCTACAACGACAAATCAAGTGGAAGAGAGTTGAATTTCTCAATTATTAGCAAGTTACTCTGTAAGTATTTTCTGAATAAGCTTAGAATTTAAAAAATTGTTTCTAAATAAAAAAAAAAAATGTTAAAAATTGTTTCGATGAATTATAGTATCCTATTTTCTAAAATATGTTGATTTTCCTTTACAAACAATCATTTAATGCATTTACTTATGATAGTAACTGCATGAAATTATTTTTAATCCAATTCAAATGCAAGCTCGAATAATTTATTTTTTCTAGGTTTAGCGATGAAAGTTTATTGAAAAGTATTGTTACGCTTCAGAAAAATTTGCTTTTGTCTCTATTCAAGTTCAAGTGAACACATAATTGAACTAGAAACTAAAATTATTTTGAAACTCATGCAATTCAGAAAATTATAACACTGAAAAAATATGGAATGAGGATTCTTGCTTAATTGCACCATAAACAATGCCGTTAAATGCATTCGTTTTCTTTTACACTAATGCACATTGCATTGTAATGGATAAAATGTTAATTTTAGGTTTTTAGATAAATTTTAGTGATTACTTGAAATTTGTCTTCGAAAATTAGGATTAATATAATGAGTTAGAGAGATGCACTTTTGTATTTGTAGATTGACATGGCATTCTAGAAGTTTACTAAAAGAATACGTCTCAATCCTGAAGAAATAACCCATTTTGAAAGGATTAGCCTTTTTTTCAGAATTATCAATGATTGTGTAAGCTCAATAAACAAATTTATAACTGATATATCGACTCCATAAAACGGTAAGAATTTCGGTTTTCGTTTAGTATTGTACTAACAAGAAAAGTCAACCACCATTGAAACCAAACCATTCCACTGTGTTTTGAATAATTATTGACAAAGTAATTTGGCTTTTGAAGTGATGTGCTTTGCTTTATCTTATTATTTTTAGCCTAAAAGGTTGACTGATACCAAGAGTTTTACCAAATCCAACAGAATCTGTTTAAAAGGAATGGAGTGAGGGTGAGTGACACTGCAATTTTCCATTTAAACGAAAATCTATAAGAACAACTTTTCAGTTTAATTTCATAATAACTCTAACTTTTTTGCATTTTTAGGAATTTTTTTAGCCATGTCAAACGGTAAAATTAGTTTTTTTGTGTTAACTTTTTGAATCAGCATGATATCATTATTACATTGAATTATAGTGAATGTCAGATATTTTTCCTTCAGGTTCATGCAGGTGCTTGACATTAACGACACGATGGGGTTATTTAGTGACCTCTAATCAAAATTCCATTTCTATGTCTCTATCTTTTAATGAGGGGCGTGATGGCTTCATTATGAAATAGAATATTACATCAGCTATAAAAACTACAGAGAGCATAACTTAACCATAAATGACTTCATTTCGTTTGCAAATAAGCTTTGGGATCATTTCATGGCTTCTGCGGATCAACCGATGATGAAAAAAATAAAGTGGCAAAAATGGCTTCTTACCTACTAGAATTCGTGATAATAATTAAGTTATCGACCACATTGGCAAATTTTTATTTCTTGCAGTTCAGGCTTTTTTCTTCCCAAAACAGTTTATCTTTTCTATGAAAAGTAAGGCTTGACCTATCACCCAACTTAATTTAAAACAATTTATATTTTTAGCTAAAATTTGTCTTTAACTTCAATTTTCTCAAAACTTTAATTTTCATAAAAATTCTCCAATAATAACATCACAGCTCATAAAGTAATCGAGGTATTTACATAAAAATTTCGGAGTATCCTTTAAAGGATAAAGGCAATGAAATGGACCAATTGTTTTATTATTGGTGAAATACTTTTCCATTTATAAGTCTTTTTAAAACAATTACATGATGAATTTATGGAAAAAATACATATATACGTATATTTTTTATCCATAACCTCTTCGTATCACAAAATCATTTTTTGGATTTTGGTTCATTTAATTCATCATTACATTCTATAACTTTAGTACAAAGGAAAATTGTGGTGTTGCATTATAATTTTATGTAGAGTGCTAACTGTTACGGTTAAATTTCATTAAAATTAAATAAAATGTTTCCTATTTATTACAATATATATTTTCCGATAATTTTGTTGTATTTATATTATTGTGTATTATAATCGACAATACATCTAAGAACCTTTGTTTTAAATAGTTTTCAAAAAATCCAATTTTTCAAAATTGCTCCTTGAAGCGTAGTCGGATACTTTAGTTTTTTATTATGAGTAAATTTCCTCATGATTATTAATTATGTATTTTATGAATATTTGAATTAAAAATTTAATAAAGCAATATCTAAGCATCTGCTTTGGGACAGTTATTTGTATTATTTAATTAATTGCAATCTGTACCACTTAATTTAAATATCTGAAAATAAAATGTATGGCTAAAAACTGTTTTCTTCTTTCCTTTTCTTCCTTGAACATAACGGCTTTCCCTCTCCTCTTCAAGTGCAGCCGTACTTAAAAATATGTTTGAACTAACTGCAAACAGGAAAAACTAATCGACGTTAAGAACAAATACAAGAAAAAAACCTGAGAATTTTAAGTTTTTCTAGGCAATCAAGTAAGTGGGCACGTTTGCTCTACTGCCTGAGAAAGGGAAAAAATCAAGATCTACGAATTGTCACCGAGGCAATCCACCTTAAATGCAATTTTCGGTTCGGTCGAACTTTTACCATAATTCATCCTACCTTCTTCCAAGCAATACCTTAAAGGGTTTCATCAAAACCTCAAAGATTTGATAAATGATCTATTGGCTATCGATCAAAATAAGGATTTCTATGGCCACAGCAAAATAATTTTCCTTTCTTCTATTTGAACATCTATTTCTTCAAGCCTTTATTAAAGTTGATGTTTTTGACACTTTTTACGATCTACTGAGAAATGCTGCGTCGCAATCCATTAGAGATAACGAATTGTCACCTCTATTTATAATCGAAATTGAGAATCTTTGGCAGCTTGATAGATATATACTTTTTGGTGACTAATTGATTTTCTGTATTGACAGAAATAACTTTTGATCTGTTTTCCCCTATTATGTGGATATATGTAATGGAGTTGGCAATAGGCGAATTTGAACTACAATATATTTCATCACACTGATAATAAAACCTATATTTAATAAAATGATAGGAAATTCAGTACATTTAGTCTCCTGAGCTACTTTAATACTATTTACAATTCTTTTTATCAATGAAACACACATTTCTAAAATGACTGTAGTATTTTACATAATTATAAAATATGTAAATCATTTTTAAAAATCTAAAACTGTTCTGTATTATTTGATTATCTAATTATCTTTCAGGATTAGAATTAATACTTCCAATTTTTGCAGGGCGACAACTCGAACTTAATTGATTTAAATACTATATTGATGCATAAAACTATATTTGAAATATACTTGATACTACATTCAGGGTGTCCCACATTGTAAAATTTACAAACTCGCCTCACAGCTTCTAAAATTTACATATTCGGATATAAAACGACAAGGTGATTGTTTTGATATATCTGTAGTCTGAACAAACTATGATGGAATACTAAGGGCCTCCATATGTTATACATCAAAATAATCATTTTGAAGTTTTCTATTCAAATTTCAAAATATTAGACATTAGCATATCCCTAAATGGTACACTAATGATTTGGTTTTCATTTGATTATCAAATGCATCTGTCTTTTTAGCTCGGAAGTTAAGGAATAAGAGTGCTAAAGATGAATCTAAACTATCTATCGATTCGATTATATTAAATAGCATGGTAATAAAATTTTTCTAAAATACTCAGCAATTTATATTAAGTCAGGAATGCATATATGAATTTTGAAAATTTAATTAACTTAAAATTATAAATTATAGATTATAATTAATTACTTGCCACATTTATATTCATACTTTAACACAGTGAAATTTCTTTCTTTTGTATTTGCTACTTAAGAACATTGGGCATCAATCTATTGTACATACAAAATTATTTCGTCTGAACATTTTCTATTCTTATTCACTCAGATACTTCAGAAATTATTTCTCTTTTACTTTGGTCTTATTTCATATTTAGTTTACAACATGAAATAATCTAAATACATTCTTTTAAAAGTATAATTTTGATAAAAAGATAAGAAACTGTAGCATATCTTTCCGAAATTTCTTGATCTACATCGTTTATTTCTATCAACATCCCGCTTTGAAGAAGTACGTACCAGTGATGCTTTGAAGAAGCTTGCAATTCTGAATCTTTCTTAGTGCTATGTCAAAGTCATCACCAGAGTAGGTATCCTGCAATGTTAAGTTCTCCCACATCAATGGAAATGAATTAATTTTGATGCCGAAAGGATCAGATTTGCAGCATATTAACATAAATGGCTAATATTTCGTCATGGCTTTAAAATATGGAATTTTTTTTAAATCTGAAAACAAAATTTTTCCATGTACTACCACATCTCTCAAATTTATTCATTCATGAGGTCTGTTATCTCGTTTATCATTTTGCAGATGCTTCTTTCCCTCCCCATTAATAGGAAATATATTCAATACGCATGATATGATACGATAAGGCATGCTTCTGAATTCGCTTATAGCATGAACAGATACATTCATCCGATCGGATGAATTCATTCTATCGGAGATGGTTGTTTGTTAGGATCCGTCTAGGACCCTAACAAATATCCATCTCAAATATTATTACTTTTCAGGATCTAGCAATCACACTATCTTAGTGGAAAAGTAGAAAATACTTAAATATGATTTCTGCAATAACATATACAAGAGAAAGTTTGGAATCGCAAGAGTTAACTCTCGTATAAACTAAGGAATAAACTAAGCTTTCTAAAAATAAAATTCCTCGAATATTTCCTAATAAAATTGTTATTAATCTCCCCACACTCTATAAAATTAAGGCAATAATTTAGTTTAAACCATGGGCAAGAACTCAAATTTTTATTTTCATAATCCTGCATGTGTGGGCAGTGAGCTTCAATGCATGATAAAAAAACAGCATTTGTATATTATTTACGACATGCTGTTGGCAAAAAATAATTAAAGATTAATTAGCGATTTTGAGTGCTTTTCTTCTTGCTTTTAATCTCTGACCCGTGATTAATATACAAGAGTTAGGAAATAGAACCTTCTTTCTGACTGATTGGCACTAAAAGTTGACGGAAAACTGCAACTACAACCACAATAACATTCCAGATTTCATTTGTTACTTTTTTGAGTTACCGCGTTTATAGACATAAAGAAAGTTGAAACCGAAGAGCCATCACCATTTTGTCGGATTCAAAATTTAATGGAGAGATATTCTTCAGAAGCTTAAAATATGTACTAAATTTCATTTATCTAAATTTTTGCAATTTTGAGTTGTCACATTGACAGGCATGAGAGGGAGATATCGGCAGATGGTAAACGAGGGAAGGGGTATATACGTATACTAAATTTCGTGTATTTAACTAAATTCAAATTTTAATTATCTGGTTCTCGGATGTATTACGTAATTATAGAAACTTGTATCGGATTATGAAATCGGGATAGCAGAGATTCTTCAAAATTGTGAGTTGGAGTTTCTTAATGATCACAATAATTTTTCTCTGAATGCTTTATTGGGGAGAAAGCATGATCAAATAGGATTCAGAATTTTGTTACCCTATGTTAGAAGTTTTGATTAATTCCTTTTTACAAAATAGGAAAAAAAAAAGAAAATAGCGCAATTGAATAATCGATTAGGTATAATATACCATTTGAACTTCACATTAAGTTAAGAATTTAAAGCTCATGTGACAGTGTACCGACAATATGATACAATAATATCACGAAGAAAAGAAATGTCGATTCAATTGGCGCTTTGGCGTAGGCTGTAGAGAAACGGTCAATTGATGAATGACTTGGGCGCATCAGTAAAGAGAATGGGGGGGGGGGGCGTAGGAAGTGTCGGTTGAAGAAGAAAGATAGGCGAAGAGAAGAAACTCTGCGATGTCACCAGCTGTTGCCTTCAAACGACGGAAGAGATCGCGTGCTTCTAGGAAGATAGCTGGAGGAGTAGTGCACCAAAGATAACAACAACAATAAAAAAGGATAACTTAGAGAATACTGCCTGAAAAAAAGTGTGAGGACAGAAAAATCGCATTTTTCTCAAACACGGAGGTCACGAGAAATGGATTATGCATAGAGCAAAAACGTGTGATGGTGTCGGGAAAAGTTGTGTGAAACTCCCTGGTATAGTTAAGTGCAGACGTGATGTTTAGTTTCAAAGAAACACCAGAGTTTGTTTCTTGGTTAAGGAAAATCGAGAAGTATAATGAAGAGACAAGTGTGTATACCATTGCACCTTTCACTAGTTTTGTAACCGGTACTCAGGATTTATGTAGGGACTTCCTTGGAAAATAAATTACAATCGCATTAGATATTCTAATAAAAAATGTATTGCTCATTAACTTCGCACAATCCAGCTGGAATTAAGTTAAGAAATTGTATTTTGCTGACAACTGAAGCACATATTCCAATCGCTTGAATTGTTTGTACTGGATTTCGTATAGCATTTTTAGATGTCAACTAGATGTTCGACCACTTATGACTGGTATTAAACGGCATTCTTAATTGCATTAATATTTTTATCTGTTTACATAGAAGTGTGTGTATTTTTTATCTCCTTTTTAGCGGCTCGTCATATTGTTAAATATAATTTTATATTATAATCATCTGTAATCTAAGAATTAGGATGGAATACTGATTTTACAATTTTTAAATAAATATTTATACACTGTGTAAATTGCTCTCTACGCAATTTTTCTTGTTTTACTAAGAATATATTTGCATTCGCCACGCTGAAAATCATTGACATAAAAAATTGAAAAAAAAAATTGCAGAAGAGGAACAATTGATGAGGAGTTTTAGAGAATACAAATTTCATGTGAATTGTGTTTGAAATTATTTTTATTCATATGTTTCTTGTTTATTTTAATCATTTATTCATCAGTACTGAATGTAAATATTGAAATAAAATATCTGATATAAAATCAATTTAAACTAATTTTTTAACTACTTAAAAATAATTAATAATTTTTACTACAATAATTTTGAATTTTTCATATATAAACTGGTAATATATGAATTTCTCGGTCGTCAGTTTATCAATACTAATAGTTATATCCAAACCCCGTTAATAATACCCGAAAATTGAATTTGCAGTTTAGACCCGATTTTTTTTTCAAACAGATTGAAATAATAATTTGATACAAAACTACATTAGTGAAATTTTATATATTTCAGTTATTGTGTTTTTGAATTCCATGTTTAGTTTACATATTTCTGAAAATACAGACTGATAGTCAATCAATCAGCTGTTGGATTAGACTCAAAATCTGGCATATCTATATCTACTTTACATTAACTGCAGTTATTAAAAAGTAGCAAATAACAATTTAAATAATACTTAGAATAGTCAATATGAAAGGTAAATTTGACGATTTTACAGTATGAAATAAATAACTCAATTACTTTTTCACTTTCTAATACTAAGTGATATTTATTTTTTACAAGATTTTTCAAAAGTTCAAATATATATCTCGGATGCTACTGCTTCAGCCTTTACATTAATAATTAAACATTTCTTATAAATAAGAAAAGCGGCATTTCTATAAAACCTTTCCTGAATGTAATCAGCTTTAAAGGTATGAAAGAACCCTGCAGGGCTGTATTCTAAATGGAAAATCTATGAATTAAGTAAAAATATTAAATTCATAGTAGATAAAATGCTAATATAAGAAACGCTTCCATTAGCACTTTATCTCCTTTCATATTTTTATTTTACAGAAAATATGACACAGCGATAAGAAAAATAATCCTTCATGGTATTTGAATTTTAAAATGTTAAAAAAAAATGAAATGTACTCTTTCGTCCAGAAGAACAATATCTATTGAAAAGCTAGGAAAAACCCGTGAAATATACAAACAAAATCCAATTACCTACTCATGCATTTATATAAAATATTTCACGATGTTTTCGAGGATTAAAGAGAAATCTGCAAATATGATAAGCCATCCCTTGTTTGAATGGAAGCGTTTTGCAACGAGTTTTATTTCTGGATATTGGTAACTCATTAAAAAGGAAAAGAAAACTGTCCTTCTTTTATGAAGATAAACTTTTACTTTATTAGTTTTAGGGCAGGTTTTATGATAATAAATGCTAGATAAAGATAATTGCTGCGAAGTTATGCAGTTTTCTTTCATATTTCCACTCTTAAACTATTCTCTTCTACAGTACTTCCAGACTAAATATTTTTATTTATTATTTTCATTTTTTTACTTTTATTACCTAAGAGAGTTATACATTAGCACAGATTTAGGTTTATTAATCATTTCACCATTTTCGTGATGAAAATATTAGGATTATTAAAATTTTACTCTAAGAAATATTTTTGAGTGCTTCTTAATACTAATGCTTATGGTTTAATTACTTATATTTGAATCTGCAATTTCATAAGAGGATGTAATATCATAATTGTTTTCTTGAGGAAATTTCAATCATAAAAACTTCTTATTTCAATTACTTACTTTTTTAATTCTAATTTTCAGAGTGAGATTTCTTACTACAGCAATTTACTTTATGATCTTCTTCCCTTTTTATATCTGTTAATGGCGAGCATCTATCTGATAATAAACACTTCATGAATTTGTATTTCGGTCTGTTAGTGATCGTTCCTTATTACAAAAGACTTATTTAATTATGATTAAGCTTAGTAAGAATATCTGAAATAGTATATAAAATTTAAAAAAAAATTCAGAATGCAAAATATTAACTATCATCTTCCCCCTACATATCTGCTGTGTACCAATCGAATTTAAATCTCTGATCACCAGGTGATACATGACCTTCATAAAAATTATTTTATTATTTTATAATGCATCGTTTTCTGTTTGACAATTCTTGAAAAAACAAAGATACTTTGATAAAAACAAAGTGTAACCGGTTTCTCATCTGAACGGGGATATTTATTGAAAAAAACTCATTATGCCAATAAAGGATTTACACCTTATATTCTAATAATTTAAAATAATAATAGCAACTTTAAAAATTCGTAATGTGTAGAAAAATGCTAATTTCATTAGTTCCTTTTGAAATCTATGTACAATAAATTATGCTTATTATTTGAAGAAATTTCAAATGCTTAATACTTAATATTTTGAAGCAGGTATTCACTGTACTAATTATGAAAGATAATATGTCTACGAGCTGGAGCTTGACAAAGCATATCATTTGATATTGAGCGATAAAATTGAGCATAGTTATATTAAGGAGTATAAATATAAATGTAGTATCGATTTTGTTTTGAAAGTGAAATAAAAAATAAACGAGATTTTGTCACTTTTCTATGATAACATTGAAAAGTATAACTGAATAAAGCCAATTTTTATACTAATTCAAAGTTTGAATAATGCCTTTCTATAAGAAATTGTTTAATTGTGTTACTGTTTTCCCTTCATTTTGAAAGTTTAAAACTTATGTTTACATAATTATTTATCGCAGATTTCATTGATACAAAGAAATTCAAAGCCTTTTTATTGATTTATCGGATATAAATTCATGCTATTTTCTTACATTACATTATTAATTCAAAAAAAATTAAATAAATTACTTGAACATTTAGATTTTATAATGACGCTTTTGATGCTATAAGATACAGGTTCAAAAGGAAAATTCTAATGAACAATAAACAGAAAAGTTAAAATTATTAAAATAGCGCTGCTTAAATGCTTAATGAAATTTGATAATTAAAAATATATCGTTAAGCCAAGTATGGATATCAAGATATACATAAGATAGCAAAACATAATGCAGCTCCACTTTTTTCTTTTTGGCAGTTGATCGTTAAAAACGAAATATGACATATCGTTTGGAATACTGAATTTAGATAAGTTACTATCTGTTTCTTTAAATTAACGTTTAATTAAATTAAATTCTCATTATGAAAAAGTTTAACTTAAATGCATCATAACAACAGTAAACAGCAAAATATATTTCAATTTTTTGATACAATGCAAATACCCTGTAGAAAGGTATCAGAAAAAAAAATCAGTGTAAATGTTTTCTGAATTGATATTTATTTATTTATCCATCTCTATCTACATATACATTTTAGAAAAAAAAGAAAATTCGTGTAATTTTGTTTCTCAATTAAAAAAGCTTTCCCATTACTAAGATTGATTCCTCTTTTAAAATTCTTTGTTGTGCATTTGGCTGTGTACACATATTGATCATTGCGCCCAAATATTTCCAATAGAATAAAGATCATAAATCAAGATTTTCTTTCATGTACTGACACAAGACACCGGTGAAAAAAGTTTTATATCTCCACATAACTGCCTGTAAAAGAAATAGCATGCCATTTAGAATTTCACACCTAAGCGTACAACAGACCGAAAACCTTGAAGTTGAAAGAAATATCACGGAATTCTATGGAAAGAATAGAGGAAAATCAAGGACTGACTCCTTTTTTAGAGTCACATGTAACAAATACTGTGCATCAATCATTGACTAAGATATATTATCACCCTCTCAAGCGCAAGAGAGATCGAAAAAAATCACTGGAACCACACGAGACATTTTGGAAGATATATCTCTGGCAGTTTGTTCAAACTTCAATATATCTCAAAGAAAATGCGTAAAACACTTAGAAATATTGTGAGGAAAAGGATGAAAAAAACGAAGCGTGTTAAAATTCCTTTTGTTTTTTCTTATATTTAAAATGAAATTTTGTGATAGTTTTCATAAACATTTTCTAACTACATTACTATGATAATCACATTACTTTACGTAAAAACAATACTTGTCATACATTATTAGATATTTTACAATAGATTTACAAGCATTGTCTTCCTATATTATGATGATAATTATATTATTTTACATAAAATCTATATTTGTCATTTTATACTCTCTTTACTAGCAGAAATATTATGTGTTTAGAAACAAAAACAAATCCGCATATCAATTATATATTTCGTTTCTCTTATGCGTTACAGTAAAAAAAAAAAAAATTCTAAAGAAAGATTTTGATGAATCTTTAAGATTTAGACCACCCTGATTACGAAAAACACATTTATGAAAAATGTCCTGTATGTTGCTTGCTTTTGCAACTGTATGTTGCTTGCTTTGGGGCTAGAAAGATAAAATTTGGCGTTTGGTCTTTGCACCCAAATTGACGATTTCTTGTTAGAGGACGCCTGTCTGTTAAGCTGTTCGATTGTAAGTTAAAACGATAGAGACGAAGAAAACTATAAGCATAAAATTCGATATGCATATGTTAAATCCATAGTGTTGACACTTATCAAGTTTTCAGTCTAATATAACGAAGGGCTTTACAGACTATTGGCTTGCGCTTTCAGAAACATATAAAAACGATAATTTAAAAACTTAATAAGTTAAATATATTAATTTTTTCATGCAATTTAGTGATTGCAAGCTTTGTTCTTTTTACAAATTTGAATAAATTCTTCTCAGAAGATGCCCGTCTGACCGGCTTTCAAATATAATTTATCACGATATTTACAAAACGAGAACTAAATGGATGAAATTCGATACTTAGCATTAGGATCTAGAATCTAGAATCCTTACAAAGTCTGAGCAAAATTTAAGTAGGGGCTGATTATCTATCTATTATCTATTAGTTTAGAAAAAGGTGTCTAAAGTACAAATTCTATTCGCCGATTGTTTTTCATAATAAAAATATTTTCAAATTTCAGTTTTTATATCTTACAAATAAATAAATATACAGCTTAGAAGTTGAGAAATCTGAAAAAGTTTAATTATAAAACATGGATTTGAAATTACTCAAAGTCATTTCTTTGCAATATTTAAGGAAAAAGAATGGAAAAACTGAAACATTTTAACTTAAAAACAAATATTTGTAATCCCATTTTGCAATATTCAAATTAACAGCATCACTAAAAGAAAAGAAATGATATTTATGCTTCTTTCCACAGAATCAAAATTTAAAGTATGAAAAAAAATCCAGAAAAACCATTTGGAAAAATAAAATACGGGTGCAGTGAAGTTTTACAGACCATAAAATTTTTGAGAACGTTTTTCAGTTATTTAAAAAGAAATATCGCAGGATTCCAACTCTCTTTCTTAAGCATAAAAAAGAGCAGATTCCGGTACCAACAGAACAGTTAGGAAACGTTGCAGAAACACGAATGCTTTCTTTTTTTTATCCCTTTTTTCATTTTTTTTAGTCTTTTCAGAATGGCAATGACTGTGAAAATCGTTACAATGTGGAAACAGCCGTCATTCCGCTCCGCCATTTTGTTTTCTCTAAAAGGGAAGAAAAATGAGAAACTCTTTTCATCTTTCAAGGAAATAAAGACATTTCTCTGGCTTTTCTGTGACGTGTAACGAATAAAAAATAATGTCAGCACAAAAAGGCGGCAGATTGGAAATTACGAAATAAATAATAGCAACACGAGTTGGCATTTTGTTTGGATGTTATTCATAGAAATTAAAAGCAAAAATATCTTATAATATCTAAGAACCATACATAAATAAGTTATAAGGAATGCATTCCAAAGTCACAATATCACATTAAACTTCTTTTAGTTTAATTTCCAACTTCAAATTTTATAGTCAATTTCAAAAGCAATTAGTAGAATAGAGAATTTATTTAATGAAGTACTGATAAATTAATTAATAAATCATTAAATTCTGATATTTACAAATCTCCTACAATTTTGTTTTAATTTTCCTTTAAAAATATTTTGTTCTTAAGGGATACTGAGAAACAAACTCAAAAATAAAAGATAACAGTTACCTAATTGAAATCTGTAAAATATCCATTAAGTTTTTAAATATCAGGAAAATTTTTAATTAATTTCATTTTAATAGATGCTGTGTGGAAGTTTATAGAAGGATTTTTCATCCAGAATCCACATTCCTTAAATCTTCCAACACTAAATTACAATGTTAATATATTTTTTTTCAAATGAACTAAACTTACTAAACTCTTTTAAGTTAACTAGTTAATTATTAATAAGTAAATTAACTTACAGCCTAATAAATAGCTTATAAATAGTATAATTATTCTTATTTAAAAAACAATTTTCAGACAAACATTTAAGTCCTATGAAAAATTCCAAATTTTCCACATCTGTTTTATCTATCATTTCCTTTAGAAAAATTAATGAAATACATATAACAAACATTTTGATATTTAACCTCTGATGTCAACCACAATGCTATTTTAAGTAGCTTTCAAATAGCAAAAAAATATAAGAACTATTAAACAAGTACATTTTCAAACAAACTTTACTCTCTTCTGTTGATTCTTTTTTTCACACTATTTATAATGATAAAAGAAAGTATTTATGTCCGACACAACTTAAGTTAATTATTAAATTATTTTAACTCATAATATATATATTCAATATGATCACTAAAAAATTGGAAAATTGCTCTCAGTCAAAATTATCTGGAATTTATATACAGCATTTAGTAACAATCTTTTATGCACTATTATATTTTCAAATAAAATATATCATATTTCTGTGATTGAAACTGGAAATTAAAAAATAAAATGTTAGTCCATATGAATGGGAAATTAGAGAAACATATGCTAATCAAAGGAGATGGATAACATAGGTATCGTTGATTGGATTAAATTAATAGAATTCAAAACTTTCTCAGTCGGTTTTGTTGGCATTTTAAATGCTTATTGTAGGTTAGATATATTTTATTGAATAAGTCTAATACATGATTGATAAAAATACAGATACAACAATTTTTCTAAAGAACAGTTGTTAGACAATGATCCGAACTTTTGAGTCAGTCTTTGGGTTTTTCTACTTCCAATCCATGATCTCATGTAAACAAAACTGAAAGATTCGAATCCGACTTTCCAAAGTTTAGTGATTTATTGTTGGCGGCACTTATTATGCAAATTACGCATACTTAACTAGTATAAATACGTGTGGAATTAAAATCTGTGGGGTTTTGATGTTAGAATGAGGCTCGGATGATATAAGACCATGCGGTTGGCTTGCCTTTTTAGGAATTTTTAAGATGAATCGCTGCGTTTTTAGATTGAATGATCGAATTCGAATCTGTTAAAGTTTATTCACAGTATGTGGTAATATTAATTTATTTTGATCTTTATTTTTAGATTTAACGTATTATTTCTTTTCTTTTTGCTCAAAGAATGAGCCTGTTGACTTTTACTTAAATAAATATGAACTTTTATGAAAACTGCTTTTATCATTCTTCCTCGACAATAAATTCCACTGCACAGCTTTGCTAATTTCGGATTAATTTATCCGGAAATCTAACAACAGTTATTACCTAAGAAAACATAGTTATTTCAAGTCATTTATAACTGGTTTAATTGGAAATATAAACCTCTTTATAATGTTTTATATTTTTATTAATATATATTTTATCTTTTTTAGATGTACCTGAAACGTGAACTTATTTGTTGAATATGTATTCATGTCCCCATTCTCTTGCCATTTTAAAATATTAAAAGTGGGTAATTATTTTTACCAGAGCTATTAATTATTAGTATAAAATGAAATAATAATAATACTTTGGTTATTATATTTCAATCACGCACTTGACCTGTTTTTATGCATAATAAGTGAAAATATTTTTCTACTCAATAAATTTTCAAAAAAAAGTAGAATATAAATATAAGACGTTCAAAATCTTCCGAATTTTCCTATATTGAAACAGTTTCAGTATACACATAATTTGTTCCAAGATATGCTTTAAAAAATCTATTACATTTGAAGAGATGATTGAAGATTTTAAAATAAATAAGTTCATTAATCGAAGTCAGTACTTTTAAATATTCATAAGAATTGAATATAAAATTTAAAGCATTTCTACTTTCTCAGAAAGCAATATTATGGTAAAATATTGATTTTATGCCTGAACATTGTTTTCATAACAAAATTTTTTTATCTTATTTTCATTCGTGGTTTGATTCAAATAATCCAAAAGGAAGAAAATGTTTCATTATAATTTTATATATCATATAATATCACCAATGTTCTCTACAATCTTTATTTCAAAATGTATTATTCCTCAATTGTAAGTAATATAATTATAATACTATTTAGTTCAGCTGAAACAAAAATACAAACATTGTGGCATTATTTCTTTAACTGCTTGCTTTTGTCGATTATATAAATTATATTTTTTATACTATTGACATAAAAGTTTAATTAAACTTTGCCTGGTTTATAATCTCTACTTGGTGATTAAGTTAGAATTTTGACTTTCATAATGTTTATAAATCCCTAATAAAATATCGATATATATTTCTTTTATGAAATTTACTAAACTTATTTATGACTCTTCGTATGAATTTGTTTTAAAATATTAAACACCAAAAAAGAGATGGAAAAGTTCATAATTTATGGTTTATCGCTCTAATGTCAAAATGCAACACCATAGTGCCGAGTTTAGGGATAGAATTTGTGAGAAGTGACATATAAACTTTCTTAATTGATTCAACCTTCGTAGATTCTCCTCAATTGCATACAACAGTATTTACAAGCATGATTCAACCTTCATAGATTCTCCTCAATTGCATACAACAGTATTTACAAGCACTATATCAGATGACGGGTAAATTAAATGAAAGATAGAATTAAACGATTATTAGATACTATACATAATATGAGTGATGTGTATTGCTCTATATTTATCTATACTTATAATAAAGCTCAATGTGTGTGTGTTGGCACTCTTAGGCCAGACGGTTGAACCTACAGCTACCAAATTTGGCACATGTATAACTTGGAAGTCAGGAATGTGCACCTCTGAACCCTTTTTTCGAATTTTTAATTAGAATTTGAATTAATTAAAATTTAAGCGAAATTTCGACGTTTTTCCGCTATAACCTCCGAAAATATTATCGCACAACCATGATTTTTACATCAATTTAAAGATTTAAAAATTAGTTTTCTAATAGTATCAATGTTTTAAAGTACAACTTAAGCTTCTATTTTTAACGAATTTTTAAAGAAATATTTTAAAAACGTTTTTTTAGAACGTGACTGGATAAAATAAAAGAAAACAATGACGGAAGCTCAAATTAAGAAAACAACTATAATCGCAAATTAAATCTAAAGAAATGCAACTTTTAGCAAGTGACTGGATAAAATAAAATAAATATAAAATGTGATATTTTCAAAAAAAATAAATTCAAAGCAAAGGTTTCTATAATCGTTTGATATATCTAAATAATTAAACAAATCTTCTTTATTTTCGGTAAACCTGATTGAATTTAGACAGGATATGCATTGAAATCCCGACTTAATGGCATATTTCTATAATCGTTTGCAATATATGTAATGAATTAAAACTGACTGATTTATAAAATGAAAGAATATTATTAGGAAAACGTGTTCTTTTAGAGCTTTCCGTCCATCATCTTAAAGAAAATATTAATTTCAGGACAATCAATGCCCGTAATTACTTCATGGCTAATGAATATGTGATTTAATTGAAAATTTTAGAACGCATTACTTATTGCGAACCAGCTGGTCACCAAGTAATGTAATAAAAAGATCTAGTAAGTAATAAAAAGAGCAGAATCGGATAGCTTAAGAAGGGAAAAATTCTGTTTTAGTCGTATAGGTAAAAGTAAGGGAGGCTAGACTTATTAAATTTATTTCTATTATTTTCTTATATCAGTTAAATAAGAATGCACTAAAATATTGTTATGTTGCTCGTGGACTTAAATTTTTATATAATAATAAAAATAATTACTTACACTTACTTAATAATTACTAATTATAGATGGTTAAGAGATATTGCCTCCTTTATTAGATTAATAATGTACATGAATAGCAGCTATTTAGCATGACATTTCTTATCTGATAATTAAGAACTGGCTAATAATAATTCAAAAGACTGGAAATTGGCAAAGAGATCTCAAAAGGAATATGATAAATCTGATTTGAATTGAATTATTTGAAATTATTTTGCACAATTCATGTGAGGAATGACAGGAAATCTATGCGAAAAATGATATCTTGACTTAATATGTTTTTCTCTACAGTTTTTTGCGTGGGTGCTAACATATTAAGCACCTACCATTGACAAATTTTGATTTTGACAGGAAACATTTCTGCACATAGTCAAATTTTAGTTTTAAAAGAGATTATTAATTTGCGTTTTTTGCCAATTTTTTTTTTCTTTTTGCTATGTATAGAGAACTATTTTTAGATTATATTAGTAATTAAATAAAGTTTTATGTTTCATTTAAATTTACTTAAAGATTTGCAAACATTTTTGAAGCTAGAATAAACATTTCAGTCTGTATACAATTGGGACCAAGAGTTATTATAGGTAAGTCCTAATGCTACATAATATATTACAATCATTTCTATGCTATATGATTCATTAATTAAATGGTGCAACAAAACAAAAGTAAAATATATGCTGCGTGAAAATTTAATTGTATTAACCAATTAAATAAGAGCAAATTTTAAATCCAATATAAGTAATAAGTACAATATAGATAATCCTGATATAAAATAAGTTTTGACATTAATCTGTATTACAACCCCCAGAAAGAGATATTATAATATGTATATAGATATATATATATATATATATATATATATATATCCCTTTACTTTTTATAATGCCTCTTTCAATAACTAATCTGAAAATCTTTAACTGAACTTGTTTATTGCCAAAGTACACAATAAAGAAATTAATAGTACAAAAACAAGTGAAAAGCAAAAGAAACAAAGAAAACTTGTTTAAACGAGAAAAAAAGTATGATTGTGGAGGAAAAAAGCAAGATAAAGCAAGCATTAGCTTCTTCTCCACCAGCAAACATAAAGAAATAATTAATGAAACAATACTTTTGATCCTTTGGGATCTTTTGTTTGCTCCTGAGTATTTCCGCCATTTTTTCTTTGTGAGCAATTAGTTCGGTTTCATTTGGAAACATGCAATGTATGCAGAAACAAAAAAAAAAGTAAGAAATTGAACTTTTCTCTCCCCTCTCATTTGTGTTTTTTTTTTTTTTTAGAATCTTTAATAGCTCCCAATGGATTAATTGCAATTTCTAATGTACAAAAATTTTGTAATTCACATTTTTTTCTTCTTTGACGTACTCTTAGAGTAATCTATAATAATAGGCTCTACATCATTTTCAGCTCGTATCTCCGTCGAAACGGTAGCAATTTAAATGCGTTTATCACGGGTGTTAATTTTAAACGACCTTATCAGAAAAACACATATTTTGGCGGAAAAAAAGATAATGGTACTGTATTTTTATATTTATGTTTTAACAGCCCAAAGGTATACAAGTTTTTTTCGAGTTTTCAATTTTTTTTCTCAAGCATATTTTTAATATATAAATTAATTCTTATTTAATTGCATAGCTCCCAATATATATATATATATATATTTGCATTTTTAATTATCAGATAGATTATTCTAAATTTGTTTTAGAAGCTTAATATTCCCAAGCAATTACTAAAATTTGTTTGTAATCTGATATCATCATCTCTTAATATTCTAAAATGTTTCTGAATTCGAGAAACATGAGTTTTTAAAATATATATTTTAACAAAATGCATTTACGATTTCACCAGATAAGATATTGTACCCATTAAACTATGTATTAGATTTGTGAAAAATATTTTTTTCAATTACTCCATCTTCCTTACATAATTTAGATGAGAAATTTATTTTTTTCTTCAATTATTAATATTAATATAAATTAAATTCAGTTTGGACTATGCATGATCCACATCCCCTTGATGACCAATTTTAATCAAATATTACACCCTTATTCTTTAAGAAAAGACAATTTTGCAATTTTGCCCGGTATATATATACATATACATATATATATATATATATATATATATATATAAGTGGAAGTGGCCTGAAAACTCAAGGGCCACTTCCAGGCAAGGATTCAAAATAAGGGATTTTTTCTGTGAGGCATCGGTGGACAATGGTCAAAAGTATTGACAATTCATGACTCGAAAATCCCCCGAAAATTACGGCAAAAGAGACATACCAATTTAAACAGTAAAAGACAAAAACAAAGCAAAACATTAAATAACATCACCAAATGAAACAAAAATATTTATAAAAAGTAAAACTACATAAGAATATTCAACCAAAATTAATAACTCAAATTGAGAAAACTAAAAGAGATAAAGACCTATCCGCCACAGGAAAAACTACTATTCTGCCTTTCTAATTATAATACAGTATAAATAAATATAAATGTAGTTTATGAGTGCCATCTATTTCACAAATATTTCATCATTTCTCCTTTTACTGAAATATTGAGATTGCAGTAGTTTTTGGGAAAATCATTCTTATTTAAATCTATACTTATAATAAAGCTCAATGTGTGTGTGTGTGTGTTGGCGCTCTACAGGCCAGACCGTTGGACCTACAGCTACCAAATTTGGTACATGTATACCTTGGAGGTCGGGAATGTGCACCTCTGAATCCTTTTTTCGAATTTTTAATTAGAATTTGAATTAATTAAAATGTAAGCGAAATTTCGACGTTTTTCCACTATAACTTCCGAAAATATTATCTCACAAACATGATTTTTACATCAATTTAAAGATTAAAAAATTAGATTTCTAATGGTATCAGTGTTTAATGTATAACTTAAGCTTCTATTTTTAACGAATTTTTAAAGAAATATTTTAACCATGTTTTTTTAGCATGTGACTGGATAAAATAAAAGAAATATAAAACATGATACTTTCTAAAAAAATAAATGCAAAGCAAAGTTTTCTATAATTGCTTGCAGCATCTAAATCATTAATTCAATAAATCTTCTTTATTTACGGTAAACCTGATTGAATTTGAACAGGATATGCATTGAAATCCCAACTTAAAGGCATATCTCTATAATCGTTTGCAATATCTGTATCATTAATTCAATATTTTTTTTCCATTATAAAATGTGATAGTTTCTAAAAAAAATGAATACAAAGCCAAGTTTTCTATAATCGTTTGCAAAATTTAAATCATTTATTGAATAATTTTTTCCCTTTTCGCTTTTTAAAAAATATTTAATATTTTGGCAACATTTGGCAACAAGAAGCAAATTTTTAGAACGCATTACTCATGGCGAACCAGCTGGTCGCCAAAGGCGGCTAGTTTTTAATAAAACCATTTGTTCCTCTTATAAAATAAATCTTATTACAAATTGTTTTAATTTTATTAAATTGTGAGAAAATTAAATTTTTGAAAATTTTAGAGTTAAGATCAGAGTGATAATTACAGAGTTTAATTAGATTAAATTTGAATTCGTCTCTTTTATAATTTTGATCCGGCTCTGTTTCTTTTTGCTTAGCTTATTTTGTTAATTAATTTAGATTCAATTGTATTTTAGTTGTAGCTGCATTTGCGCTCTCCAAATACAATGATTGATTTAAAAACAAAAACTTTTAATTCTTAAACTTGTTTAAATAAGTAATGATTTTTAGTTTCGATTCCGGTTTTGGTTTCATTTCCGTGGTTATTGCCGCTTCTGTTTCGTTTACATTATTCTATTAATTATAGTAATTTGGATTTGTTTCATATTTCTATTTATTTCATTTGTTTGGATATATATATATATATACACACACACACATATATATATAGTGGTTAATTTTTTATTAATTATAAACTAACTTTTGCGCCAAAAAGCTGAGACCAAATCCGGCCAAGATAAGTAAGGCTCCAGATTTTTTTCCCTACAGACTTGAGGTTAGGTTTAGAAGAATTTCGACCGATTTTTTCAAACGATTATGTTAATTTTCTTTGTGTTTGATGTATTCAAAATCAAATGATGTTAATTAATCGATCTTTCGGATTCCTTCTGAAGTATTTTTAAATTAAAAGAAAACAGAATTAAGGAAAAAAAATCTAAGCTGCATTGCAATATCGCAGATGGCGCAGGAAATTCAGATATGTGTATTGCGCTGACTGGCGTTACAAGTTCTCAAAGCAGAGCGCCTTTTTCAGAAAATGGGAGGGAACTCATGCATAACACTGATTGGCTGCTGATATGACGTCTCTTGAAGATCGGCAACCATAGATGGTGGGCAAGTAATTCATATGGGCTTTAAAAAAGGGAAGCCATTGACCACTTATATTTTTGTCTTCGATCTTACAAACATGAAATGGACAACACGTGCAAATTATGTAACGCTCATTTTTTTAAATAAAAAAACAGCATTTAAATAAACATTGGTATAGCCTCCATAAACAATCGTCCAAATCGTATTGCTAAATTCCAATGAGCAAGATTAACACATCCCAACTTCGGATGCAGAAAGCTCGAGCGTGATTGCTGTGACATCAACTGTGTTTGGGCGTGAGAACAACTAAATTTTCATTTAAATTAAAAGTTTAAAAATTATGTGTAAAATACTGTTGTAGCTACCACAATCTCGATCAATAAATGAAATGGATTTGATCTGATTTTGAAGGAATACGGACAATGTGTTGTTCTGTTTTATTTTCGGTATACAATGTGAATTGTTTTTACATTAGTTGTGGGTTTTTGTTGTTAAATTGAATTTATGTTATGTACTTTTCGTATATGCTTATAATTTGAAATGTATCGCTTTTAGGTTAGTTTTGATTTTTTTATTTGACATTATTTGATAGATTTTCGCACATATACATCAAATTTACACCGAACAGTGTCGTGGGTAATAGCTAGTATATATATATATGTGTGTGTGTGTGTGTGTGTGTGTGTGTGTGTGTGTGTGTGTGTG
>JAPMOQ010001205.1:1114771-1141372 GCA_026543055.1 Argiope trifasciata | reverse complement strand
CATTGTATCTATTTTTCGTTTTTGCCTGTTGTTAAGCATGGAAAGTTATTTTTTATACAGAAAATTAATTTTCAAGAAAATATCTTCAAAGAGAATTATTAAACAAAAAACAACAACGAGAACTATTAAAATCTTCAAAGAGAATAATTAAAGACTTTTATTAAACTTGAATAGTTATATATTTATAAATTAAAAAATTTCGTTAATTTATGTCTGAAAACTTATTACAATAGGTTGTGACATTGTATTTATCCAAAATAGCGCTTATTTTTATGGATCGAAATGATATTTTTTTAAAAAACTACTCTGCAAAGAAATTTACTTAAAAACATTTTTATTATTAAGTTTGAAATTTTTTAATCTCATAAATATAGAATTCATTATTTTATGCTTGTAAAGACTGAATTTTTCTTAATTGATTTTTATTTTGATCCTTGATAATCTAGATATTTGAAATTATGCATGGTGATTTTTGATCATCAGTGATATACTCAGTATTTTTAAAAGACATTTATTGATCATTCAATGAATTATAGCAAAATTTAATCCTGTATGACTGGCGCCATATGTTCATAAATTTGGTAAAATCTTTATGTCCTCATTTAGTAATTTGATTTTTTTTCCTAGAAAAAAATCTTAAAGATCGTCAAGTGGTCCGTTTCTAAAGGCATTTGAATTTTGATGGCCATTTTTCATAATGTACTGTAATGCAAAAAGCATTTTTTTTTCTGTATAAATGATGGAAATGTACTTGAATATGTTTTTATTTTTGTAATTTGATAAAATTATTTAATATTGATGTCAAATTCTTATGAACACATAGAAATTTAACTGATTTTTATACTTTTTTCTTTTTTTATTTCTGAATTTCTTTATCAGTAAATACAGTTTCATTATACTTGATTTCTACTCAAAAAGAAACTTGAAATTATAAACCAATTTATTTTTCAAATTTATAAACAAAGGAATTTTTTTTCCTGATAAATACAAATTAACTTTTCTCATGCTGTGCTAATAATTAAATGCTCTAAAAATAATCCAAGCAAATGGTGGACCATTATATTAATTATACATTAATTTATGTTTTTTTTAAGATTTTAATCATCCCTTATTGCTGCTAATATAAATATATAAATGTAGTATAATTGTTGGAAAATCATAAAAATTTCTTATAAGAATAATTTCATGCATAATGTATGATTTGAGAAGTATTTATCTAGGATGTCTTTAAGTAGCGACTTAATCAAAAAATCATATTAGAATAATTTTGATTAAATACATCAGAAGGAATTCAATTGAAATAAGATATAAAATTCTAATTCAACTAATTTTTTTGAATTTTAAAGGTGACACTGTGCCTCAAATTTCTTTTTTTAAATTTTAATGAATAAAATTATATTTTACTTTTATTTTATGTAAAATAGTACCTTTTAATTCTTCCGTAAATTTTGTAAAAAAAATACTATAATATTATCTTTTAAAAATTTTTTAAATTTTTGAGTTTTTTTTTAAACTTTAAGGCTTTTTAAAAATAAAGATTTTTCTCCAATTTTTTCTCTAGGCAGCTATTAATATACAACATAAAACTTACTATCGATTTTCTTCTGTCAACAGTATTTAATTTTTTTATTGTAAAGTTCACAAAAAAGTCTAAAAATTATAGGAAATCTGACTTTTGACACTTTTTTTTAAATATTACTACACATCTTAAGGCTAATTCCATTCATTTTATTAAACAAATATTGAAAATTGATAAAAAATGTCCCACCTTTATCATCATTTTTAAGAAAGTATTAGACTTTCGAAATGTAGTATATAAGTAAAAAACAAACATGGAGAAAAATGCATTTAAAATTTTTATTCATCTAAATCGTAACATAAAATTTATGCGATTTGCCTGTAACTTTCACAAAATATGATTCAAATTATTCAGAATTGTTTAAAGTGAAAAAATACGAAAATTTATATCAAAAAATATTATATTTTTATATTAATGATTTATAAAAAAAAACTAACGAAAGATCAAAATTTTATAAATTTTAGCATAAAGCCTTTAAAAAAATTAATACGCATGCCAAAATTGATTAAATGTATATTTATGTTATTCTGATTGCTATTTCTATTATTTTATTTGCTATTTCTATTATTCTATTTGCTATTTCTGCTATTCTCCTTACTATTTCTGCTATTGTGTTTGTTCGATGCAGTTGTAACTTTTTAGCATTTGCTCCAAATAACACTGTGGAGAGTCTCATGAAGTTTTTTGCCTTGAACCCTAGACATCCCTCTAATAGCTCATTTGATGAAAGTACTTGGTAAATTGTCAATATTTTTGCAAAATAAGCTTTTTTTATAGGTGTTTGTATCTAAAAAGCTGACATGACAACATTGTTTACTCTCCTGAGATTCATCGAAAATTCTTCAAAAACTTAATAAAAAATACATCTACGGATCTAAAATTTTGCAGGCACATTTAGAAAGTCTCAATTTATCATATGCGATAGTAAAACAACTTCGATACTTTAACGATTTTTCAAGTACTATGTCGACTTAAATAGAGTAAAAAATAATAAAACATATTTAAAATAATACAACATATCATCTGTAATTAAAAATGTAACTTATCAAAATTAAAAATTTTATTTAGTCCTTAAATAGGGTGATACGGTTTATCAGACCACTAACGATGGACTTTTGGTCACCCCTATTCAATTTTTAGATTAATCGAATGGATTGACCCCGTAGTTTCCTGTTTCATGACCTTCAATACACGTGAACTTTTTCAACTGGCTTCAGTGTATGCTTTAAATAATGATGCAACTTTTTCTTTCTGCAAGGTGTGTAAGACCCCACCTCCATTTTAGTGCTGCAGTATGAAACAAGGCTAAGAATAAGACACTAAAATTTGGTCCAATATCGTTCAACCAACTAATCCTCATTAGGAAACAAAGCTCCAGAAACTCGTAAATTATTTACAAGATGATTTTATTTATAATGATAATTATAGCGCAGATTTTTTAGATCAAATTTCGCATTCGGCTTATATGTATGAGCAAATATAATTAATTTTATTAGTGATAATGTATTTTGAAAATGTTCTAAAATATATTACAATACTAAGCGAAATATCTATAGAATTTATAGACCAATTTTTACACTGGTATTTAAAATATATATTTAAAATACCCTAGGAAACCGATGATGCCTGTAAACAAAAGGGGCCATTTTTTAATTTATTTTTCCTACAATTGCTAAATTTCCTATATTGCCTTGATTTCTATATACTTTTGTATACTGGAAATATAAATATGACTTAAAAATAACACATATGTGTCTTTTCATGAATATTATTTGTACTATCACGTACTTTGAAGAGAAAATGTTTGTTCAAACAATTACTTTTTTACAATGGCATTATATTTCGAAATTTTCTGAAACATAACCGTATATACTAACACTTTCATTAAAAAATTAACTTTGAGTTTAAAGAAAATAAAGTCCAGTAGACCACATCTACCCAATTTAAATCCGAAATTTTTCTCTCCCCAGTTAAGGTTTAAAAAAATTGAAAATTTTAATTATATCATTGAAAAATCTATACACAGAAATGTGAAATTTATGTGAGCGTAAATGGATGTAGGAGGAACATTTTATTAAATGGCCCATTCACACAATGCAATAAAAATACAATCTAATTTGTTCAGATTTTTATCATCAACCATCACAAAAGTAAGACGTTTTCTTACAAATTGCCGCCTTATTTAAGGAAACTGGGCAGTTGTAAGTAAATCTCTGAATGCAATATTTAGGGAAGTTAGAGCATCCTCCATTTCTTTGATACATTTATCTATTTAGCTATCTTATATAAATGCATATTTGAGGAAATATTTGTAATGTTTCAAAGATAAACTTTGCAATTAAATTTATGTAAGTGCAATTAAATAAAGCAAAGTAAATGCATATCTATAAAATGTATAAATAATTATGTTGAATATAACTTTAGCTTCCCTCACTTTCTTTTTGAATCCAATCAAAACTATTTTGATTATTGATATATATAGATTTTAAAAAATGGATAATTAAATTTGTATTGAAACTTAGATTATAATTAAATATCTTTTAGATCTTCAAGGACAAACTAAACCACAAAATTCATTGAAACGTACATTTAAAAGCTATTTCATGCAGTTAATATTATAATATAAGTGAATTTTTATTTCACATTTAAAAAAAACATATTAATGTTTTTGACTGTTACTTCAATAATCTTTCAACTTTATTTAATTCAATTGTTAAGTTAATATTTCAACTATTTTTTCAGAATCAAAATGAAATCTGAGAATAAACTTATAATTACATTCCTATGAAATGAGTGTATTAGTTCCAATTGATGTTCATTACGGAATTAACATGATAATTAGTGAAAGCTCTGATGTCACAAAAGCAATAAAATCTCTGAAATATGCTAATGCAGTAATGAAACTCATTTCCCTTTATTGCTGTCATTAGTTTTTAATCTTCACAGTATATATTAATAAGTTGATTTAATTATTTAATTATGTAGGATCATTCGCTGCTGAACAGCATATGATTAAGCAATCAGAATTTAATCCTCCATATATTAACTAAAAAGAATAAATAAGAAAAATGAAAATGGATTATTGAAACCAAAAAAAAGTTTCGGTACAGAATTTGTACTTAAGAATTTTACTTAAATCTTCATGAAGGAGATCTTGTTGGAATTTTAGTTATGCTTGGCTTGGATCTGTGAATGACTGCATAATCTTTTAATCAAGCACGGATTTTCATTTAAGACAAATTTTGATGCATTGTTGATCTCATACAGTATTTTTGAAAATGATTAAAATCCTCCAATGTCTAAATTGACTTCAAGCTAATCGCGAACCATATTATTCTGGCTAATTTAATAAATTTGTAGAATTATACTAAATTATACTTCGCAAAAAGAAATAAATTAAATAAGTATTTTTATACAATTACTTTCTACCTGTGAATACGATAACTTTAAACTGATTTAAGCTAAATATATGTAATTTGGTAAATGGACTTAAACAAATTAATAGATTTCTGAGAGGTTATAGATGAAATCCAAATGTTTTTTCTCTGTTTTCTGATTATAATTTGGCACAAGGACTATCAAATGAAGAGTGTCTGTATAAATGAATGTCTTTGACCTTTTAAAAACAATATTTATATTTATTTTTTTAGTAATTTACTCTAAAATTGATACTATACTGTGATATTGATAACTCAAAATGAAAAGTATCTATTATTAAAAATAAGTCAGTGTTGCAATATGCTTTATCTATACAGAGCTGTTATTGCTGCTTCTTTTATATATTCAAGTTCCCTTTCCCGTATTCTGTAATCAGATGAATATACGTTCAATAATCTTCCATGACCAGATCCATATATTCTTTCTTTAACCTTTTGTGGTCATATTTATATACATTCTATGATTTTCTGTGAACATATCATTGTCAAATAAAATTGCCATTCTGTCTTTTATTAAAAAATAATATCATAATATTAATATTTTCATGTTACTTAATTTTTTTGGTATATGAATTAACTATTTTGTAAATCAAATAAAACAATAAATGAACGCAAATATTAGTTGCTATATATAAATTAATCATTAAATAAAAATTATAAAACCAAAAAAAATGTTTACAATTGTTAATCCTAGAATAATTCATGCAGGCATGTGAATCCATACTAAAAAAATCTTTTTATAGTTCGTTTGTATATTTTATCTTTATGCATTTTAGATCTATTCGATTTAATTTATGTATTGTAATTTTTTGATAGTTGAATTTATTATTTTGTGAATCAAAGCAAACAACAAAAATGAATGAAAATATTGTTACATAAAAATGAATCACTAGATAAAATTTATATAATTGAAAAGAAATTAACAGATTTTAATTCCAGAAGGATTGATATGGGTATGTGTGGTTATTGGCATCCAATAATATCAAATTAAATGTTAATTTTGATAATACTTTATTTAGTCAATTAAAATTTTTCTGGAATTAATGAATGAATTAATAAAAAATATGTTTGATAAAAGCATATATCAGCTTTATTGATGCATTATTGAAAAGATGAGAATGTTGTACAAATTTATATTTTTACAACATTGCGACATGATATAAATGTATAATTATTATTTAATTTTTTAGCACTTAGTCCCATGCAATGCCGTAGCAATAACTATATAGGCCTACATAGAAAATAAAAATAAATATTGCTGGCTTTTTTAAAGTTGCATAATAGAAATTTATCTTAAAATCTAGAAAACCAATTACATCAAGTGCACTCCGGTGATCCTATAAGATAAATTTTTATCACATCAGTTGCATTTAAAATAATCATTAGTGCAGAAGGAAGCACCCTAAGACCTTTATTATCATTTTACCGATCTCCAAAAGAGTCCATTCTTGGAGAAGATCTTCAGCTGCAGAAGAATAAAAAAAGAATAATATCCTTTGCCGATTCCGCAGCTGATTGATCATTAGTAAGCGGATGAATTCACGATACTCGAACGGATATTACCTCACTTTCAAAAACAGTTTATTTTGTCAAGAACATTCATGTCCCGTAAAGGAAAGAAAGATGGAGGGACAGGAAAAAGGTAAAAATATATCCATCTAGAAATAAAATGCTCTGCTGTTTCCCAGGAACTGCTAGCAGAACTGCTCAGGAATTCTCGGAAAACAACTTACACAAAAGAATACCTCTTCTGAAGGAAATCTCTCTCCTTTGTTGCAGTCTTGGATACCTCCTGGAAGAAAAATAACAAAAATGCTACTCCTAAAGAAGAGAGAAATATAAAAAAAGAAAAGCATGAAGAAAACTGGGGATAACTCAGAAGGATAAAACTTCAGAATGCAAACAAAAGCGTGAGATCGATATTGCATTTTTTTTTTCGATTTGCCATTGGTCCTGGTTATGCACCATTCCATTTTTTTCATCCACCCGGCTCTTATCTGTCGTGTGTCACCCGTCTTTGAAGCATCCATCAAACACTAACGCCTCTGACGTCAATCACGGTGAGAAGACACGCCTATTCTCACTGAAACTTATCTTCACTTTTCAAAATAACCAAGAGAACTTCAAAAAATACCTCGATAGCCTTGAAGAGTAAACATGAACTTTTACTTAAAGTTTTTTGAAATAAAATTAAGACTCAAAGGATCATTAAATTATTTTAAGACTAGGTGAATATTGGTAGGAATTAAACAAAATTGAAATACATGCCTATTCACACTATAATTAATCTTCACTTTTCCAAATAACCAAGAAATCTTTAAATAAAATTATCAATAACCTTGAAGAAAAAACATAAACTTTTATTGGATTGTTTCTTCTTGAAACAAAATTAATACTCATATGATCATTTAATTCTTTCAACTAGGTAAATTTTGATGTTTCATGTATGCATAAATAGGAAATTAATAAAATGTACAAAGTACACTAAACTATAACTATCATCAATTTCTCAGTATTCTGTTATCAAGTAGAATAACATTAAATGTTTGATAAATAAATTACTGTACACTCTGAGTTTTTTAAGATTTACGAAAATGTTAATACCTTAAAAGTATATAATTTCCCTTTCTATTAAAATCCCCAAGGATAATTTCCATATTCGGTAGATAATAAAATATTTACGAAATGAACAGCATCTCTCGTAAATGAAATTTGTATGCAATTTAAAAAAAATATTTTAGTAATTTTTTTAAATATGCGTAGTTAAACAAGGTGTTTCATTAAATTTAACAAAAAAACATTTCCTTTTAAATTAAATTTCTCAATTTTTTATATAATAAAATATATTTTAAGAAAAAAAAAATACCAATATATTCTATAATATCAAAACTCTAATTAGTTTCAATCCTCAAAGATCTATGCATACTTCTGACGTTTACTGTTTTGAATAAAATTTTTCTTTAGCTTTCAATCTTGTTATATTAAATTTGCATTACGAGTGTGTAAATTATAATATGCTTAGAAGACTTCTTTTGCATGTGACATTTTTTTTTTAAATTTTAATTCCGAATTGCTCAATGCCAATGGAAAATAAACTTTACAATTTTATTTATTTTTTAATTGTAATTATGAATAAAAATATTCTGGGAGGTATCAAACTGTTTTATAAAAATAATGTAAAATGTTCTAAGAATATTAAATGGTTTTAAATGCTACTTCTGAATACATCTTATTATTTCTTACCATCAAAACATACATATGCGTATAATTTTAAACAGATTTTAAAAATTGCTTATATCATAATAATTTTTTAAATTCTTACTGCAGTCTTAGGTAATATTTCATTTATTTGTATAGGCTACGCTTATATATAAGAGTATCCAAATGAATATTTTAAAAATAATATCTGGTTATTTCTGTTTATATTGACATTACTTTTGAAGAAAATCTAAAAATTAATTCTTATTAAAATTGAAATATTTAATACAATCACACGATTAATTATTATATCGCATATTTAGATAACATCTTACTTACGTAATCGGATTCCATATATACCACCAATGAATAAAGTTAAAGTTTTCTTAAGAAATATAAAGAGTAATACCAGAAAAATATTTTTATTCGTTGATATAGGGGCACAACGAATTTAACATTGATAATCTCTGATATTCCTAAGAGACCATATATTAATTATTCTTTAAATACATTTATTATGCATTAAATTTATCAGCCAGAATGCATTGCTAATTTTAAATATCTGTTATTAATACAGAATTAAAGTAATATGCAGCAGCATGTTTGATCGAAAGAGAAGGAAAAAAAAATAGCTTTTCCTCGATTCAATGATGGAGAGTTTGATTAAATGAAATTTCGATATATCTTCTTCTCTTATATAAAAATTCACTTTTATCAAATACAAAAGAAAGAAAATATATATCAATATAAACAATTAGTTGCTTTATTGCAGTTTTATCAGATGTTGTCTAAAAATTTTATACAGTTTTTCTTGAAATGTATTACTTTCAAAAATAAAAAACAGTAATATGTTGTTTATTGACTGCCGTTTATTGGAAGTACAGGAAAGCGTCTTGATAGAACAACTTCATATAGCAAGCCAACCAGCAAATTCATGTAACTAACGAAGTATATAAATATTCCCATTTAGAAAATCTAAAAGGAAAAAAAAATATAAAACAATGTAAACAATCATTTATTTTAAGCTTTTTCAAATGTAGTTTAAAAATTTAATAAATTGTTCTCTACGATCTATTCCTTGCAGTAAAAACAGAACAATAATATTTCATTTATCGTCTGCCCATTATTGAAAATACAAGAGGACTTCTTACTCAAGCAACTTCACGTAACAATCCGACCTCCAAAGGCAAAATATTAAATAAAATAAATTGATTATCGATCATTCCCTAAAGTATCTTTTCCAGTGAAACATAAAAATCTTTCTTAGCATTTCTAAAGAAAATAAAAACTTTCAACTTGAATAATATTAAATGCAATTCCAAGAGCATAACGCAACGAAAGTCTCAAGATATACAGTGCCTGTCACTATTTTAAGCTCTTTAAAGTGCATTGCACCCTAAAGTAGAGAATTATGCATCTTTATTGCGAATCATCAAAGCGAAAGAGTAGGTAGTTGGTTCATTTCGAAACACATTATAAGAGAAGGGTGAAACCCATAAATGCATCCAGATAAATTATTCGGCTTCCCTTACTTCCTCTCTTGAATTCGAATCTAAATTTTCCAAAGTTGTGTTTAAAGTTTTCCTGATGCGTTAATTGCCACATTTGAATGACTCTTTACAACAGGAAGTTTGAAGTCGTATTATTCATCAATGTGTTTTTCCTTGTGAAAGATCAATTTGAATAAAAGTGTAAAGATGAATTTGTTGCATTATACTAATCATTTGGTTTAAATTGTGATGGAGGAAAATGTATAAAAAGAATTATTCATGATTCAATTTTCAGAAAAAAGAAAAGAAATATGTCTGGTTTTTTTATATATTTGAATATATAATAAAATGTTTATTATATGACAGTAAAAGGCAACATTTCTAATATATTAAACGTAAATCATCATAAAAACGTTATATTCTGCGTCATTATTTAACTGTGAATCATTATTTATTGTTGTTATTATTTTCTTTATTGTTTTTGTTCTGCTGAAATTTCGCATTTGATATTAGCGCATTTTGATTACCATATATATGGTATGTACTGTCGCCGTCCTGGCGTCTTCGTTGGGGCCTGACTTAGACATGACTGCACTATATCCTATGTTAATCTGTGAGGTGCGTGAAAGAGACCCATCCAAAGGGGACACTTACACCAGTGAGTAAGTGCCATCTTCATGTGAGCTAGAAATTAGATTTCTGCTATTGGGTGCTCAGTGTCTTTACTCTTAGAAGCTACTGCGTCCCTCTTTCCGTTGTAAACATGAATAGCATCTTTAATTATGAAGTAATAGCTGAAAAAGGAAAATAAAAGTATGACTGTACTTAATTTTAAAAACATAATTTCAACGTTAAAAATTATTCTAACGATGTGAAATATATAATTTTGTCTTGTTTCAGTCATTAAAGTCAATTTTGAAAAAATGGGAAACATATATTTTATTTAATCTTGAGTCACAAAAGTCAAGTTTGATAAAATATTATTGTCAGCTTAGCAAATAAAGTAAAACAAAACGGCTCACTCTCAAACTAAAAAAAATATATTGAGGTTAAAAAACCACTATCAGTTTGTTTCGACAATAATGAATAGTACGAAGATTAAGTAAAAAATATCACCTCATCAAGCTCATGTTGAAAAATGGATCTGATTGATTAAATCATATTAAATGTAATTTTGTCTAATTTTTGTACAAGTCAATATCAAATATTTTCTACTAGTTACGAAGCTAACAGATTTTAAATTGATGATTTATAGTTTCCTTTTATTCTGTTTAAATGAGTAAAAATACATAAAATACAAAAAATGTCAAATTTTAAATTCATATATGAAGCGTAAACAAAGATAACTGTTTTGTTAATTACTTTCATGTAATATATATGTTTTGGCCCATGTTTAGGATAAAATTCAAGCTCATATTTTTATAATACAGAGCAAAAATAATTATTTGCACCTGGTAAAGGATTTAATGTTTTATCTATTTGCAATATAATTGTATAAATTTTGATTGAGCATTTTTTATTTTATTTCCAATGATATATTGTGAAAATACTCGAATTTTTCTTAATCTCATTTACCGTTTACTATAAAACAACTTTTTATTTCAGAAATATAGTAGAATTGCATTTACTTCTATCCAGAATTCTTCAGATAAATATGAGTAGGAATTATCATATAGATGAAATGTATTAATAAATGTAAGTTTAGAAAAAATATTTGAAAATTAATTATATGTTTGAAGAGTTTCATTAGGCATCAAATTAAATGCAGCTCATTTCAATGTAACTGTTGTCCAATAATAGAATCATAGTGATCGTTTATTAGACAGAAAATTTTACTAAAGTGACAAAATATGTAATTAAAAATATTTAATTACATAAACGGTTATAAAAATTACGCATTTATCAGTATATGGATATATTTCTCACATGTTGGTTTTTATTTCCTAATTTCCAATTAATTTTTTAAACTTCTGATTTCTAATGAATTATAAAAATATTTCTGAAATCTGAAATATCTTTTATTTTTAAAATTTAACACTAGGAAGGAAATGAAATTTAATGAAAATAGTAATTATCTTAAAATCTAACTCTGGAAACTTAAAAATTTGGCACTTAATAAAACATTTAAAATCCTAACGTATAAAGAAATAAAATGAAATGGATTATCATTTGACAAAATAAATGTCATGAATAGATAAAACATGTGAGATAATTTATTAGAAAACGGCTTTCTTTCTAAACATCGGTAACATAAATTATGGACCTAGCGTCTTGGACTTTATACATCAATGTTTAATCTGATCCAAGTGATGTAATGTAATATAACGGATGGATATTCGATCACATCTGATAAATTCATAAATATTACTGATTGAAAATCGGATAACAAAATTTTTACTTTAAACGGAAACGCAGATTTAAATAAATGCGTTTTTCTTGAACATTTTTTTTTATTTTCCAATTTTTCTTCCATTCAAGTGCATACGATGAAATGAATTAATGTCCCTTTCATATATTGTATCCCAACATAATTTTGTAACCAAAAATAATTGCTGGATGATTGAAATAAACTTAAATAAATATTACCTTACAATGTGACTTAAGTAAATTAAACAAGGCAATAATCTGTAATATGCAAATGATTAGTTAATGCCATCATGAATTTAAAAAATGACATTTACAATTTAGTTTAATTCTTGTGTAAAATCTAATTTAATTCTACATTTAATGTACAAATGTAATTTAACCAACATTATTATTACACGAAACGAAGTTGATTTTTATTTAATTTATTGGTAGTAAAATTTAATTATTTTGTTGGAAATCAAGGCATATTAAAAACTTATGTTTTAAAGATAATTTTTTTTTATTATCTCTTCTTTTACTTTTTAAAATCAAAAATATACTTTTTTAATTTTTAAAATGAAATTTTAGTGTCCTTGAGAAACACAATCCAAATATACTATATTTTGATGAGTATGATTCAATAAATTATCATACAAATAAAGTAGTATTTCGGTTTTTCTTTTGAAATGTGTATTGATTTTAGAAAATCATTTCTACACATCCTATAGTAAGGGCTAAATCAGCTCTTACTATAGGATGTCAAAACATATTACTTTAAATTCCAATTCATTAAGTAATTAAACTTGCTAAATGAAAATACGCTAATTTAATCTTGAAATAGGAAAATTTAAGCATTGGCGAATTGTAAATTAAATATTTTTTACTAGCATAAATGATTTTCTATGATTGATAACATATTGATAGCATAACAGTTGGTTTATATAGTTGGTTATGGGTATCTGAATATATGCAAATATATTAATATTTTTAATAAAATAAAATTATAAGTATTATAAAGAACCAAAAGAGCAGAATTACGTAAGCTGCAGTTTCCAAAGGGATTGGAAAAAATATCAATCATTAATACGGATAATTAAACCCCTAGTTATTTATTATAAGTAATTATAAGTGTAATTATACAATTAATGTTTAATGCAAGTAATTATAATATGAATGTATTGATTAATTTCATTTACATATATAATTGATCAGAATATCTTATTCATTACTAAATATATGAACGATTTAAGAGCTATTAGGAATCAAAGAGCACGCTGGAACATAATTTAACTAAAAAACCGCACACTGAAATAAAATTACTGTAAACTCAGAAAATTTTATAAAACACTTTCAGATGTTTATTTGAAACTAACAAAATCAAGCATTGCTTTCATTACAAAAAAATTATTACTTTTTTTCTGAATTAGTGATTTAGCAAACACCAATTGATAATAATATAAAAAATATAAATAATTCGACATAATGGATTGAGATCGCTATAAAAATAAAGAACTGTATAAGTTTTGGTAATATTTAAAATAAATAAATTTGGCGAGATTTTGAAAACTTTTGGTCTATAAATTGATTAAACCAATTCTATGGAAATTCAATAAATTGTTAAAACACTGCTAGTGACCACTTTGAGTTACTCACATGGCATTATTAAATATTTTATTCATTAACTAAATGAATATTATTTAAAATGTATGCCGAAAATTCAGTCTTAAAAATCATGGATTCATCATTTCATTCAATCATTTTCAGCCTTTAAAATGTAATAAAGAAAAATGAACAATTCTTACATAACTTAAATAATATCTAAGCAAAGATTGTGATCATTATAAGAAAGAAAGAAAAATATATGAATATTTGATATTTTAAGAAAATTAACATTAAAATAATTTTAATAATATTTTCTCCTCCTAATTAAATTTTACGAAACACTATGCTATGGAATAAAATATTTATCCATTACTGAACAAGTATGGCAATAAATATATTCTAGCTTATTACATTTCATCAACAAATGAGTTCAATCTAATTGCATTTATCACTTTCTTATAAAATCTAAAAACTTTAGAAATATTTAATATGATTTCCAGTTACTCTTTCTATTTGAACTACACATTATCTAAGTAAACATTGTGATATTATAGGAATTAAACAAGATAAATAAATATTTAATACTGAATATAAATTAGTATGCATATAATTCAACAATTTTTTGCTCATCCAAATGGAATTTTACGAAATCCTATGATACAGAATAAAATTTCTTTAATTTATTATTGTAAAAATATGGTAATAAATATTGTGTTTGAATTGATTTAGGTTTCATGAACAAAGAAAAAAATCACATCAATCTAAATGCATTTGTCTCTCTTTTCTAAAAAGTACAGATATTTAGATATACTTAAAACTAGGTCGATTTACTATTTAATTCTTGATATAAATTTATTGTTGAAAATTTGTCTTTAGATCTTTTTTCTTAAGAAAGATTTGTAAAGATCAATATCTCTCATTCTGCAAGATGAACATGAGCTGGTAAAATAATGGGATAACAAAATGAAGGATAGTCAGATGAATCAATCTTTTCCTTCCGATAAATCATAATGAGACCTGAAGCCAACAATAACTGGATGCAACTAAAGACTGATTCTTGACTCTAAGAAGATATTTTCCTTTGTTTTCTGTCCACTTGATCTGTTTCGCTAATCTTCAACAAATCCGAATCATTTCATTCGTCATCATAGTTTTGTTCCCTTTTCTACCTAGATCAATAAGAAACTTTCTTTCTTTGTTAGCATTCGTTACATTTATCTATCTGATTCTTTGTTACCTCCCATGATCGTTTCCTTTATTTTATTTTACCTAAGAACTCGGATCATGTATCTTCTTTGAGAAATTTCTCTTTCATTTTCTTTTGTTTTTAAAATGGTAGAATGTTTTAATTAATTCGATGTTAAATATTCATTTAGTTTTTGAAAATTATTGCAAAACGTTATTCCCTCATTTTTCTACTCACAAACTTTTTGATTAAGAGGCGAATACTTTAACCTTCTTCATAAATCAGGTAAATGCATTCTTATAAAGTAAAAGAAAATTTATTCTTTTAAAAATATCGAGAAAGTAATTAGTTTGTTCATCTATAACATCTTAAGTCAGAATTTTTAACAAAGAAAACTTATATAAATACTTAGTAGTTTGAATATATATTTTTTTAATTTAATTTTTTTAAAGAAGTTTCTAAAAATTTCTAATATGCTGAGAAGTTTCTGTTATAATATTAATTTTTAATATTCTATCGGACTTTCAGAGCTGTTTCCTTTAAAAGTCGATAGATAATTAATTCAAAGGAATGTTGCAGACGAAAGGATATTATTAATTACATTAAGAAAAAGAAATAGTTAAAATTTGTAAATTTAATCATCGGGAACATATTTATCAAAATTTTGCTTTGTAATTTTTGAAATACCTACATCGAGAATTAATTACTAATTATTCAAAAATGAATAAAGTTTAAACTTAATTGAATTAGAAAATTTAATAGATCTTTCATCTTAATTTATTTCAGAAAAATCCACATTTATTTTTACTTTGGGTATTGATTAAATTTAAAAGAATGTGGAACTTAATAAAATTAATATGCAGATTGCCCACTCATATCGGAATCCAACAGCTAATTTTTAGTTAGATATACATATTTAGTTTCAGAAGGTAAAATACTTACCATGTAATTACAATAATTATGGTTTCTTATGAATGAATATGCATTATAGATATATATATATATATATATATATATATGTGTGTGTGTGTGTGTGTGTATGTATTCGAATAATAAATTAATTGTACCAAATTCCCTTAAATCTAAATTCATGGAAATTTATCAGGTGTTATAGTTATTACATAGAAAATGATTTGATTAAAAAATTCAAAGCAAAAATGTCTACTTCTCCAAAACAAAACTACACCGAATTATATATCTTTTAATTTAATGTTATATCACAAGCATATAAACATATACTCAATTTCACAGGTTAATTATACTTATATCACTTTTTTAAGCAGATAAGAAGAATTCGTTAAATTGAAACATGGCAGATACACTAGTTTTCGCACCTATTTTCAAGCTATTAGATGACGATGGTGCTTGAGACGGATTTGAGTTAACTGCCCAGTAAAATCAATCCTAATTTCATATAAAAATATTTCAAAGTTATTTTTTAAACTCTTATTTTGTTAATAGCTGAATTCTGTTCGTCACAAACACAATAACACAGTCTCTTGGACTGCACCTATATTTTGGATTTCAAGGGTTACGATATCGTATGTTTCCATCCCTCTCATAATACATAAACACACACATATACTCTACGAAAGTATTTTCGACTATGTACTACGATGTACATAGTCGAAATGAAGACGAAAGATTACACAAAGGGCTCACTAGATGGCGTTGGTGGCATTTTAAAACTGCTGTAATTCATATATCTATACTTATCATTCAGCTCAATGTGTGTGTCTGTGTGTTACGCTCTACAGGCCAGACCGTTCCACATAGAGCTGCCAAATTTTTCATGTGTATACCTTGGACTTCGGGAATATGCACCTCGAAGCGATTTTTTTTCGAATTTTTAATCATAATTTAAATTAATTAAAAATTAAGCATAAATTGTACGTTTTCAGCTATAAATTCCTAAAATATTAGAGTACAAACATAAATTTTACATAAAAATTAAAGATTAAAAAAATTAGTTTTCTATTGGTACCAGTATTTTAACACATAACTTAAGCTTATATTTTTAAAGAATTTTTAAAGAAATTTTTTAACCTAATTTTCAACAATGTATTTCGGAGAAAATAATAAAATATTACAAGCTTATGACAGAAGTTAGATAAAAAATAAATTAATTGTAATTGAAAATTCAATCGAAAAATGTAACTTTCAACTCGTGACTTCATAAAATAAAATAAATATTAAGTGTGGTAAGTGCAAGGTAAATGTCTATGATACTTTCAAGTATCTATATCATTAATTCAATAAATTATCTTTATTTATGGTAAACATGATTGAATTCATCCAGGACAAGCATTCAAATTCTGGCCCAATGGTTAATTTGTAAATCATTAGTAATATGTATGCATATTGTTTATTACAGTTAACTTGGTCTAAAGAAGTAAATAATTACATTTTATGTAGCTTGAGTCAAACAATGCATTATGGATAATGAGTTTTAGGTTTTTTCATTCTTCAAAATCCTCTTAAAAATGACTTTTTTTCATTGATAATAATGTTTTAACCTATAAATTAAATTTCTATTTTTAATGATTTAAAAAAATATTAAAATTTTTTCCCAACAATTAATTTTTTACAAAATGAAAGTATAATTTAACCTGAATGACCACGTTAAAAATGTACCTGTACTTTTCCGTCACTTAGACAAAAACTCAAACGGAATGATTAAATTAACTTTCATTGCAAGGCGAATCGAAGAAAGAGTGATTTCCAACACGTGTTGAAATGGCAGCTTAATGTTATGGAATAAATATATGATATTTTCGACATTATTCCAAAATCTCGTCCATAATAATCATAATCAATCATAGATAATTGTAAGACTTCTTTAGTAATACGAGTTATGTGACTATCGAAGTTTGTTTAAATATATATGGCTGATAAGTACTAAAGAGATAAAAGTACGTAAGCATTTAATAGGAAATTTTAGAACGCATACCTCATGGTGCACCAGCTGGTCGCCAAAGGCGGCTAATTTATAATAAAAACAGTAAGTAGTGGAAAAAATAACAAAATTAGGATAATGATAACAAAGTAATGACTTATCGTAAAATGCCTTTCCAATTTTATTTAGTAATTAACAAAAAAGCACGCATTTCACAATACCGGTCTGAGGAAATTGCATTTTATTAGTTATTTGAATAGCTTGCAAGTTTGTCATCCCCTGTATGACAAATAGGCGCTGTTAACTCCACTTTTAAAGTATTCCTAAGTACACCTTCTTATTCTTTGAAAAATGGGTATTACATCTGTTGGTATTTGCATACAGTAATATTAATAAGTTAATGGTAAATCCGATTCAAAATGAATGATAATGATTATCGATATCGCTGTGATAATACTTTTTTGAATAATTCATTATAAAAAGAATAAAAGTCTTAATTATTGCGAGACTAAGCACATATTTTCAAAAGAAAATCATGAAAAAGAAACAGCACACACATAACCAGAAAGGAAAAGAAAAATTGTAAGTTCTTCCAAAGATGAATTATATCATGTTGTAACACAGTTGTAATTTGTTGTAGGAGGCAAAAAAATTGAAGGTACTTCAAAAGAAAAGAAATCATGTCCGAATCCGACCCTTATAACTGGGGAACGGAGCTGGCGAGACACAATTCTGGAAAACCTAATCACCTGTTCGAACTTTTATTGCGACTGCGAAAGCCATAAAAACAGGAATAACTATTTTCATTCCAACGTAGCCCATTTTATCCCTTGGATAGTGTAGCTCTAACCTTTAGATGGTTTTAATGACATCCATAACTCTCTCTCCATGACTATACACCTTTCCCTCCCCAGGATTGACTTTGCGTCTCCTTTAACACCACATACTAGCCTTCGGGCCAACGGATTTGGAGTTAAAGTGATAGCGAAAATTAAAAAGTATATCTTGTTTGCTTTTGGACCTCGTTCTTCGGAAAAGAAGTAGTAAAAGGGACCGATGCCTTTTCCTGTAAATGTGAGGCGTTATTAGTAATTCGTTTTTGTTATTCGCTTCACTCTGGTAAAGCACTCAATCTCCTCTTTTTCCAAGTGGAAAACCCCATTAGGAAGAGTTGTCTTTTATTTTACGGGAACAAATAATATTTAATTGCTTCTTTTCTAAATATTTTTTCTTTGATTTTTATGTTATAAAAGGCGTTAGAATGATATTGATTTGCTGTTCTTTTAAATAAAAAAGCTGACAATATTGTGATAAAATATTTTTTCTTTTACGTCCTTTTTCTCACATGATTACTAAATTCTCAAATAATTAATTTCTATTTTTTTGAAAAGAGGTTAATTTTATTTTAAAAATTCAATATATTTGCTAATGCAATAAAAAGCATTTATTCTTCTAATATTATAGAAATTCTTATTAGCCAGAAATCAGTAAAGTTCAGCACTAAGCTGCAATATTTTTAAACTTGATAAGTATCATTGGTCATTGTATAAGTATTATGCACAAGAAATGAAAAAAATAGTGGTTACTCCATATATATCAAACAACTATCGAAATTAATAGCCTTGTGTTAAACACTTTATTTGTATTTTGCATATATTGTCAAATACTCTCAAAATATTATTGTAATTTCGTGAGATCCTTAATTACCTTTCCATAAATGTAAATTTTACAAGAAGTCAGAGTACCAAAATAGTATCCAATTCACCATCTATTTTGCCAAATTCTATACTACCTCAGAGGAAGGACAATTCTCGCTTGAATCCATATTTGAAATTAAACACAGTCTTTTGAACCCGGATTGTAAGCCTCGGGTTTCATTATAATAAAAAATGCTATTTTTTTTCTATGAGACATTTTAGATATTTGCTATATAATAATTGCATTTTTCGAAAACGCATAAAGCCTTACTATTACATAAGATAAAAATTTGTGAGATATTTTTAAGTGTAAAGATGATTATATATTCATTTAGCAATTACAAGCGTATAAGATTATCATATAATACAGTAAAAAATTAAGTGATATTAAATAAATGCATAATATTGTGGAATTATGAATAATATAACATGATGTATTATGATATTGTGAAATATATTATCCTATCTATTATAACTTTTTAAAAAATCTGTTTTTTTATTCATTTTAATTACAGCGAGGATTCGGAACCTTCAAAGAAAAAAAACGTTTATAGTAATGTAATTATAATTCACCAGTGCACTGTAGTTATGGGCAATATACTGTGACAGTTGGGTTTATTTTTTTAATGAATATATGCGCGTATTAATGTAAATCCAGGGGTTTTTCAAATGTTTAAAGGATGCAAATTTATAACCACAATGCATCACTGAACAGAAGTCGTAAATACTATTGGTGCTTTTACAGTATCATAAGTAGAAACTATTTTACTACAGAATGGCTAACAACAATATTTCGACTTACTTTTAACTATTTAATTCAATCATTAATTAATAAACAAACAATATTTATAAACTAAATATCTATTTCTTGAAAAATTTTCTGTATTTTTTTTCCTCGAGGTTACTCTATTACATCTCAAGCCCCAGCAAGAAGCCAGATATACATCAATCAACAGACTCAACGTTTCCCTTCCAGAGAGCCTCACAACGATCAATCCGATGGATGTTGAAAAATCTGAAACAGGCTGGGCCGCTCACCCATCACGATATCCATTTCAAAATCAGATCTCCACTGAAGATGATAGGCACATCTCTAAGGGAGTTCGTCTTTACACGGATGGATCCAAGACAGATAATGGTGTTGGTGCTGCATTCTGTGTCATGGAAAACGATAATATTTTACATAGGTGGTCAACAAAAATGCAAAAGTATAATACCGTATATCAAGCTGAACTTCTAGCCCTTCAACAAGCCATAGAATACGCTACTGACCTCCATCCACAACACATCACAATATTAGTTGACAACCAAGCCAGCATAAAAGCGGCAGCTAACCCCAAAACAGAAATCCAGTAGCGAGGAACATCTGCCATAATTTAATCCATCACAGGCAAATCAAAATTTCCTGGATTAAAGCCCATGTTGGGTATGATGGAAATGAAGAAGCCGACAGACTGGCGAAAGAAGCAGCGGAATCAGACATGGAGAAATGTCATACTAAGGTACCAAAATCCTACCTTAAATCATTCTTTAAAAACCAAATGATGAAAAAATGGCAAAAGGATTGGGAGGATGGAGATACAGTGCGATCTACATTCAACATTCTCCCCAAAGTCTCTCTTCTACCAAGTAACTGGAAAAGGGAAGACATCCTTTTCTTCACATCTCATGGGCCATTCCCCGCATATCTTCGGCGTTTCAATCTGTTACCTAACGCCTTCTGCCCCTGAGGAAATTTTGATGCCACGCCAATCCACTACGCAACAGAATGCTTGCTGACTTCTTCGTTTCACATGGCCATGCCTACATCCGAACTAGAACGAGTTTGGTTCCGCAGCGTTGCCTCTTCCCAAGGATCCAGGAAGAAAATTCAAAGTAGGATTCGTCATCTGGAAGTAAACCAAGATCTGTTTAGATTCCAGGAACATTATTCGCAAGAGTTGCACTTTTCATACATTTTTTTTATTTTCTGTTATCTTTGTGTTTGTACTTAGCGTTTATTTGTTTTTGTATTTTTGTATGTGGTTTTTTTTTCACTCACTCTTTTTCTGTCCTCATTTCCAGTTTCTTTTAAAATATTTTTATTAACATTTTTCAGAATCTGCATGATATTTAACTTAATAAGCCAAATCCATCTCCCCTTTGAACTACAAAAAGCTCATTGCTTTCGGCTTTCTTTTATCCAATATTAAAATCCCTGTGCCAAATATCAATCTATAACTGTCAGAAGAAGAACAAATAGTCACAGGGATGGATAGAACTGGAGCGTCTTTCCACGTCTCTCCCACTTCATGCTCATTACACTGTTTAAATAACCAGATGGTTATAGTTGCAGGGGCATGAAGTGGTATTGTGTGTATTTTTTTCTCAGTAGTTCACAATTTTGCTTCCTTAAGATTTTCAGATCATCATGTGCTTGATCATTATACTAAAATTTTACAAAATTTATCAGTTTCCATTAAAATTGAAAAATATATAATGCCTTTACCAAAATGTTTTACTACAACACATATTTCCTTCTGGTTGCTATATATTTTCTCACCTGACAGTCCTTGAAAAGTTTTAATTCAAAGAATATTATATTTTAATTTTAAAAATCCACCTTGATTTCATTTTCAATCGAAGAACAATTAGTAGTTTGACATCTTCCAAATCGTCTTGCACAAATCATCAACTTCTAGCGGCAGAGTTGCCTCTCATTGTTCCAGGAACAAAACTCTTCCTTTTATTTGCTAGGCAGAGGGTTTTAGTAGAGTAAGGATGAACATACTGAGCGTGATGGAGAAGCACTGTCCCCCTAATCAAATTTCTCTCTCTGCCTCTCAAGAAGGAACAAAGATTTAGAATAGAACGAAAGTTTCTCAACGAATAGCATTTAGCTTTCCTAGACATTACTGCTTTCCTTGGACTTTTTCATCCGATGCGTTTTCTTTCTACTGCGAAAATTACGGTTGAATACATGATCTTATCAGAGAGAAAATATCTTTTCTTCGTAACATTTGTACAGTAAATTATTTAAGATGTATGTGTGAACTTTAATTGCTCCATAAATATTGAGTTCAGATTGATTTACTATATTTAAGCTTAGAAAACAAGCATTGTTTTCTGACGTAGAGGTATGATGTATCAAACTATAATTTTTTATTAAATTTGTTTTAAAGTTTATAAGTTAAGTTTTTGTTATAATAGTATCTGGTAAATTTCATATACCAATAAAAGTATCACTTTAACGAAGTAAAAGATTATAATATCATTGAAAATGTATCAGCATTTATTTATGGATTTTAAATAGGATAATGTTTAAAACTCACTATAGATCTTATGTTTGATACAATTTCATTAATTTCCATTTAATACAAATTTACTAATAATTGACATTTTACTTCCTAATTAATTATTCCTAACATATAACAAACTCCTTAGCTAGCAAATAACATATATGCATTTTTATAGATAACAGAGCATAATGTTATTTCCGTAAAATAACATTATGGAAAAAGTAGCATTCAAAGAAATTCATGTGATGAATTCTATAAAATTTGGAGCAAGTTGAATATTTTTATAAATATCACATTCAATTTATTTCTGAATAGGAATTCATTTTGACTTAAATATTTAGATATATTTTATTCCTCCTCATCCAAATCATTTTCTCTGAATTTTAAAACTGTATTTATCTGTATAAAATATAAAAGAAAATGTACAATGTTCTACATGAAAAATGCACTACAATTAACATTGAGTAATTCTCACTGAACTTTCTTATACCTATAAAATCAACATTTGTAGCAGTTACATAATTCTTGTCTTCTCTTTTGTATATTAGATAGCGATGCCTGATAAGTCATCCCATAATGCATTGCGCATTGTGTGTGTAATTAGAATGAGATGTGATAGGATACTGTTAAGCTGCGCGCGTGAATCTCTTGTTACGTCTTGTCTTAATGTTTGTTCAGTCTGTGAATGTGTTATTAAGAAAATGCTCATGAAAAAATAAATCCCGTTGCTTTTTGCATAGGTCATAATAATCTACATTCCATCTCACTCTTTTAAAAGTATATCAAAAAAATTCCACATTATGCATACACATAATTAATATATAACTTTATGAAATTTGTTCAATTATATATGTTAATAATTTTGTTCAATAATATATTAAAAGAAGTTCTTTCTCATCCAGTAGGAAATTAAATTAACAAATAACCAAAAGGTGGATAAAATAATTTTAATTATCACGAGTTACTATGAACAATATCTGAGAAATTTGGGTACCTTGCGAGGAAACCTTATACTAAATTTTTGCTTTTGACAAGACAAAAAATATTAATGGAAATATCTTTTTAATATTATCATTGTCTCTCGTAATACAATAAAAACTGTCTTAATTAGCAAGATAAATGGGTCCATTTACAAATGGAAGTCGTGAAATAAAATTTTTCTTGATACCAGTGATAATGGGTGAAGAAGAAATGCTATTAGAGATGGGATTAGAGATAGGCGATTTTATTATTAGGTTAATAAAGATAGATGAAAATACTTTTTCAGATTATCTCAATTCTTTATCAACAAGCTCGGGAGATATTTGCTCAGATATTGAATCCCATTGAGTTTATGTATACGTCGTTATATAAACATAATATATCGTTCCTGTTGTGGTTATATGTGGAGGAAGGGATCGTAATGCACATGCTATGTATAGATGAATATAAAAATATTAAATTATATTAAATGTCAATTTGAAACGGAAAAGAAAATATTACCTAACGGAATTCATTATTTTTAGATATAATTGTCAGTGATATTGAAACGTTTGCACCAGTGTGGTATCAGTCTGAAAATCTCAGGGTCATAGAAGGTCATCGATCCATATAATCATCAAACGTATGGTTGTAGGTGGTTGGGTATAAATATGAATATTTGAGAGCACTGGATATGACGTTCACGTTGGGTACTAAAAACTTCTCCACCTGTTTAGTGCATTTAGTTTTGAAAATTTATCATCATTTGCTAGAAAGCATTACTAAAGGGATTAAAATGAAATGGTAGTTTATTTATTTCATTTCAACAGTGTTATTTTTTTAAGTCAAGCATTGTCTTAAATAAAAAAAAAATTAAAAACTTCCAATATGGTATGAATTTTTTTAGAATACTTAGAAATTAAGTTGAAGGTGGGAAAAACTGAGTGATGATGAATTTTTAAAATATAAAATAATAAATTGTATGTATGCTAGCGTTCATAAATGATAAATCATATATCCCTACGAAATTGTTACAAAATAGCATAATTTATATATACAGACTTTATCTTCGGACTAATTTCCACTAGATTCACTAGTTTTGCAAAGAAGTATGCAATGAAATAATTGTGGGGTTGCTCAATATTTTCCAAATGTTACAATTAATATTTTTTAACGGCGAGTAATAAAATATCTGTAAATATATACATTTTGAGAAGTTTCTCATATAAATTTTTCTCTTCCTTTTATATCAATAAATGTTAAGGTTAAAGAAGAAGAACATTTCTTATGCAATATCAAATGCAAGTAGCGAAAATCCTGACAACAAAATGATGTTGCCCCACAATATCTATGAATACAGAAATAATAACATTAAACATAAATGTGAAACTTGCATTCATATATATATATACATGTATGTACGGATAATGGAAACAACTATCTCTTAGTTGTGTATTTATTTCATATATTTTTTAAAATTCTAAATTAACAATATTTTACATTCTTTGTCCTCTGGATATACTATACTAAAATTTTTATTTTTGGGACTTTAACTCAAGAAAGTGCATTAAGAGGAGACAAAGTCGTGCCGTTTCAAGCAAGGCGTTAAAAGGAAACAGTTTGGAACTTATTCCAGCGAAGAAAAGGAAGTTGAAAGACTATTTACCAGCTTTTATGTGTCTTGATCTGTAATATAAAGCCCCTTTATTTGCTCTAAATAACGCGTAAAATCCTTAGAAGTATTAGTTACCTGCCTCAAGGTATCGAGAAATGACTGTGAAATTCTTAAAAAGGAAAAAAAATCACATTAATAAAGCTTTTGCCTATAAGAATGAAGACTTTGCATGATTTGTTATTTACGTTCTTATATTTTACAGAGTGAAATAATTTAAATTTAAATAAATTTAATTCAAATTTTAAGGGGACAGTGGGGACACTTTCAAATATTCAAAAAATGAACAATAAGAAGAAATTTTATTTTTGTCATTTCCTTATCGAAATACATGTTATAGTCAAATAAAAAAGTTTTATAAGATACATTGTTCAATAAAAGAATATTTCAAAGGCCTAGAGTAATAAAAGCATTTAAAAATAATTTCCTTAAAATTGTATTATAATTAGATTTAAATATCTAGAAAACGTTCCAGGTGCATTAATTTTTCCAATAATGAAATATAATTGATATTATGGGTTTCATTTAAACATTAAAAGAAAGTATGGTATGCATTTTATACTTTTTTAGATATTTAAAAATCAGTTTTAGTTTTCATAAACATAAAATTCCCATGAATAATTCAGTAAGTGTGCATACAAATATTTACAAGAAATTAGTATTTAATTGAAATTATAAAAACATAAAGTTTTATTCTAAATAAATTTATTTGGATAATAAAGAAAAATTTATTAGAAAACATTACAAATTTAGACCCCTGGATATTTTGAAATTTTAATATATATATATATATATATATATATATTTTTTTGACTATTTTATTGACTATTTTTTTCTAATGATTTTTCTATGGATTATTTTGATTAGGTTGTCTTATTTTGTTAATTAATTTATATTCATTTGCATTTTGGTTGTAGCTGCATTTGCGCTCTCTAAATACAATGATTGATTTAAAAACTTTTAATTCTTATAACTTGTTTAATCAGTAATGAGTTTTAGTTCCGGTTCCGGTTTGGTTTCGTTGCCGTTTTTACTTCTGTTTCGTTTAAATACTCTTTGAATATTGTATTGTAGGTTTATTTCATTATTGGGTTCTTATTCATTTACTTTTCATTATTTGGTTCTTATTCAATTACCTTTCATTTTGTGAACTTTTGCGTGTAATTCTGAATTGAGTTTTAATTTCGTTTTCGACCTAGTTGGTTTCATTTTAATTTTGTTGATCAAGAAATGGATTTTGATTGTTTTAATAATTTTATG
>JAPMOQ010001205.1:1092117-1114371 GCA_026543055.1 Argiope trifasciata | reverse complement strand
GGTATCATACTATATGTATGCATTATTTCTTTATTTCTAGTTTGTTTACTTTTATAAATCTCATGAACAAAGTAACGTAGAGTATAGTTCAATTCCTATATTAATTTTAAAAGCGCAATAAAATGTTATATATATATATATATATATATATATACGACAAGTCAATTTGACTACGGGCTATTCCATTAAGGATATTAGCTATATGCAATTTTAACTAAATATTTTTAGGTTTCATACTCATTAATCAATACATTTTCAAACATGAAATTGTCAGTAAAAAATGATTATTAATAGTCTTATATATATATATATATATATATATATATATATATATATATCAGTAAAACTACTCACACAGCTTTTAAATGTAACAGATGAACTTGAGAATGTTTTCAAAGAATTTCAAACAAGAAGGGGGGAAGAGAAAGGGTAGTTTCTGGAGAATAAATGACAGCTGTGAAGTTAACAATTTTTTTCTTTCTTTCCTACTTGTCTTTTTGTAACACGCACTTTTCTTTTTACTTTCCTTTCAGTTCCATTTTTGTCTACGTGTGTGTTAGAAGTTTTAGTGTTTTGGGCAAATATCTCTGAGAGTAATTAGGTGTCTATTTTCATTTAACTTCCGGATCAGAAACTTAAATATGACATTACTTTATGAAGTGTGACTAGTATGACTATTATCTGAAAAATTTCCTACATTGGGTATCATTCTCGGGACAGCCAGGAATGCAGATAAATGTTGTAGATGTTTCGAATCCATTGTCCTCTTTTTATTTATTTTTTGAGAATTTTTTATGTAGAACTTGAATTTTATATTGTTACTAAAACCAAAAGTTATGCAGACCAGTGTATCAAATAGCACCTTCAAAGAGAGAAATCAAAAGCAAAATTGTGGCATCCAATCAATTACAGTCAAATGTATATATTTTTAGCTATCATGATTTTACAAGGAATAATAGTAAAATCTGACATTACGCTTTATTAGTTCAAAAATAAATTGACTAAAATTTCAGTTTTTGTTAAAAACATAAGTAGATATCGTTTCCAGCTTATCATGAAGTTTCTGTAGTTTTGGTAAAAATTCACATCCGAACATGAAACTCAAAAAAATAGTGCATATTAATCTGACTTAATGAGGCAGGTGACACTGGAGAGGTGGGGGATATTGTAAATTCTCCTTGGCAAGCAAGGGATTTTAATAAAAAAAATTGTTTTTTTAAGGTACTGAATATTTTGCAACAAATTGGCGCTTAGTCAAGTATAAAATCTAAAGTCTGTATTATTAAAGCCAGCTCTTACTTTCATTGAAATACAAATACGATTTCAATCAGGATAATAATATTCGAATATTATCCTGCATTATTATACTACACTGATACAGAACAATGCATCAATTTCGAATGAAGTAATGGTAAAACTGCTAAATAAGAGAATGCTAATAATTGAAATAAAGTCCAACGCACTTACCGGACGAAAATGAACAAAAAACTGAAAATATGAAATCCTATCTCTCTATAGTTGTTTGCACGAAACAAATGATACGGTTAAAACAGTTATTGAATTCCTTTATTATTAGTAGATACCACTAGAAATTTACAATCATGATAACATTTTTGATGGCATGAACAAAAAGAAGTCTTAGAGCTAGGTATTCGAAAAAAAATAATTTTCTCTAAAATTTATCTGATGCTTCATCGTGTGTGTGTATTTTATTTATTGATTATTAGAGAGCTCCTATCTACAGATTCTACCTTTTATAAATAACAGAAAATAAAGAAAGAACATCATTTTCGAAATTGTTGTGCTTAAGCTATTCATATTGGCCATGGAAGTACATGTAGTTCTAATTAACTAGATGCCATCATTTATCCCATCGCTTTTAAAAATTAGCCGACCAAATTAATTCCTACATGTAATGAATTTTAATTTTTTGTAACACGTTGAAATTAATTTAAACAAATTAGGAGGTATGTTACCAGTTTAAAATTAAAAAGCGAAATCAGTTAATAAGACAAGGTGAACGCACATAACAGTATCATTTTTAGAGTAGAATTTTAATACGAACACGGGTGTACTACATGTACCAGCCTTAAGTAGAATTACATGGGTGTTTTAACGCGCTGAACCCTCTGTTGTCACATCATTTTATCGTAAAAGAATAGAAGCGCAATTTCCGCAATAAAGTTTTTATGTTTTCCTTTGGCAAATATTACAAGAAGAGTCATTTTTCCAAGAAAGTAGGATGTCTTCGCTTCGAGATGTCATTATTAACTGACGGGGTTAAGTTTAATATTGCTTTTTGAACAAGGGATAATATTTTGCTTCAACATGTTTAGGATTTGTCTAGGATCCAATTTCTTTAGAGTGTTTAACTTTTGAAAGTTGCTTAAGTTAGAAGAAAATCCATCCAAAAAATGCCTGTACGAAATATCGTAATAGACAGATGCATAATAAGAGAATACAGAAGCAAAGGTATTTTGAAATAAAAGAAATCCCGATTTTAAAAAAGAAAAATACATTTATATTTATGCATAGGATTGATCATGTCATGTTATTATAAATATAAAAATATTTCCATTATATTCATTAAACAAAAAATTAAACAAGAATTTTTATTAAATGGGTAAATATTAATTATATTTTTATACATAATACTTACATATAATTGTAACTATCTCCAACCCTGAATAGAAAAATTGTATCATTTTAAGAAATAATAGAATTTTTTAGGTATGTTTCTTGTAGAATGTTCTTAAGATCTTCATCGAACCACCGGATAGAGAATGCAAATAAATTTTACTTAAATTTGAATCATACTATTTAATCCTAGCTATATATTCATTCTATATCATATATATACAATGGTCAAGGCGACTAATCAGGATTAAAATTAATCAGGAATACAAATAAATATTGCTGAAAATCAGCTGTTTCGAATTGGTTATTAAAAATAATAATTGAATTCATTACCTGAAACGCAACATATATAATAAAATACTTTAAAATTGAATATCTTCCCTATATAACAAAGGATGCAATAAAATTAACGCAAATTTGAATTTACCACCATTTAAAACAGTAAAGTGTTGGCAAGCATATTTAAAAAAAAAAGTGTGGCAGCTGATAGTTGACGATAATAAAAATCGAACGTTACGCAATAGAACCACGTGTTAATGCAAAATGTCAAGCAAATAAAAACATTTTTTTGTTAAATTTTTATATTTTTATTGAATTATAAAGTGCATAAGCTTGAGTAATGTATATAAAAACATATAGGGAAAATGACCTCGATGACTCCAATGGAGCATATGTACTCTTTTTTCGAAATTTTCCATGACTATTTTGCACAAATGTGGCTAAATTTGATGCAGCATTAAATTTTCTATTTCGATGCGTGCGTACTTGTGAGTGTGTTTGCCAAAGAATTTGATTTCAAATAATCCTATGAAAAGAAATTCATTGGTGTTAAGCTATTTAGCTGGCCAATTCTCAAATTTTCTCGAGCTAAAATTCAATTCGCATTACTATAATATTAATATTGTGTTTTCTATATAATAATATGTAAATATTAATTAAAGAACACTATTAATTCTATTCTGATTATTTATGACAAAGAAAAAAAAGAATTTTGTCAAATTATAGACAAGTGAAAAGATTCGACACATTACTCTGAATCCTGTAATATATACCACAATATTCATTTTACATTGCATGTGAGTAGTTAATTGTAAATATCCAATTGTTTCTTTAAATACTTTGACGTAGTTACTTAATTGTTGCTTTTTGTGTCTATTCATATTTAGTTAAAGGATTCAATTTTTTTTAAAATTAGCTAAATGCGTTAAAATCTTTATTTCAGTCCAAGAAAGCTTTCATTTTTCTGAAACCTTCATTTCATCAATTTAATAGATCTCAGTTCGCATGGACATGTTTATGTTGATTAAATTTGAATATTAGTGGTTACAAAATTCACTGTTCTTGAAAATAAATTTTACATGAATAATATAGACTCCTTTTCTTGCATTGTGAAATATATTATTTTACAAATTAATATATTTTCTTATATTAAAAGGTTTCAGCGTTATATCTCTGCCACCTTTTTTATTCACCTAACAAGGTTAATTTGTAACAGACTGAAATCAGAGACAAATAACTAAAGTGATTTCACAATAGAATTCAAATAGCATAATCATTTCACTTATCCGAAGTTAAGAAGTAAAGAGCTGCTACAAAGTTTATTAAAGCTTGTAGATTAGAAATAGTACATTAAAAGAATAAAAAAGCTTTCTAATGTATGATCAGGATACTCAAAGTATTCATAATTAAATAAAAAAGAGCTTGCAAAAAATTAAATTTATTGAGTTATCACAATCATTGAGTAAATAAATGTTTATTTTTAAATATCCAATACTTGTCATAGGAACTTAATACATTTGACAGAAAAACAACATTTCTCTTGTAAAGTAAAATTTTCTTTGAACACGAATTTCGGAAGAAATAATATGAGGAAAAGTGTAAACAATGGCATTAATTCGGTAAAAAGAACCTTAACACTTCTCTTAGGGCATATGTTTAAAATTAGCTGAAAAAAAGGAAGATAAAATCAGAAAAAATATTGCATCGAAATGTAATTCAATACATAAAAATAAAAATTATAAAAATATATTTTATATTTTATAAAATATTAATACATAAGTATGTAATATAGTATATTTGTATAAACTTGAATATTGAATAGGGATCATTGCTGCTGAGTAAGTATGTTATGCCAGAGGAATCCTATCCCTTAACTTTTATTCCTGACTTAGGATTTATTACAATAAAGGATATATATATATATATATATGTGTGTGTGTGTGTGTGTGTGTGTGTGTAGTTCAATCCTTACATAGGATCAATTTTTCGTTAAGATGGTTTAAGAACAAATTCAAATTATTCAAATAAGAAAATAAGATACTTTTCCTTTATCCGGACACAAATGTCGCCAAAATCTGGCCAAGTCTGGAACCGAATGAAGTGTTGTAAAAACCTTGGTGAAATTTAACATTATTTGGTGATTTCCAGCCTATTGGAAAAGTGCCAAAAATAATCAAATCAATCTAAATCTTGCTAAGAAATTCCTTTCTATTTGTAAGATAAATATATAATCTTTCTTTCTCTCTAGATTCATTTTATTCTAGCAAAATTCATTTTGATACATTTCTATTCATTAAGTATTCATTTTATCAAGTATTTATTTTAGCTTCTAACAAAAAATAAACATAAAGGAAGGGTACATTAAAAATCTTGCTTATTATTAATAATAATCTAGTTTTCCAGATTTTCTTTAATAGTTAGTTAACTTTAAGAATATCCGATAATTTCCTGAAGTGAGCTTAAATATATCTTGCTTTTAAAATGCGGACATTGTATGAATGTATCAAAAGAAAAATGCTTTATTCCGTATTCTATTTTCTATCTGGTTAAAATAAATTTTCAATTGTACCGCTATTATTGAGAAATTCTCAGTTCCATATACGTCGATATTTTCTTTTAAATAATCTTCCAGCGTTATCCTTGCCAAGAGAAGCGCATTAAACAGTTTGGCATCTTCCAACTCATTTCTCACTAGCAGCAATTGCCAACGGTGAAGTTGTCTCTCGTTGTTCGAAAAACGAAGCTTTCTTTCTTATTAGTTGAGAAATCCCAGAAGTGGAAGGGCAGGTATACTGACCATGGTGTAAACGCACCGTGACTTTGATCAGATTTCTAGTGTTGTTAATCAACACCGAACACTGCAGATTACCATTTTTTAACAAGCAATGGAAATTGTTTAGTTACAACTTTTAATATAATTGTTAGAAGATAAGAACATACAAGAAAGCGAGAATATATATTTCAGAACGAAGCAAAAAGGATTTAGTTCCATTTTTAGTTCAGAAATGAAAGAACATATATATTCAATTTAAAACGCGTAACGAACACCTTTTCGAACACTTTTATTGAAATTTTTGGGAAGCAAAATCAATTAGTTGTGAATGAAAATGACCATGAAAACGATAATGAATGAGTAATAAGTATTATAATTCTAATCATTTGTATATAAATTTTAAGATAATAATTGCAACTAAATTTGTTCTTAAAATATTTTATCATTTATCAAAGTACAATTTTTTTCAAATTTTACCTAAATATAATCGTCATTCTCCTTTATTATGATCCTACATCCATCGCCCATTTTGTATAGATTATGTAACCCTACAATTCAGTAATTCAAAATTATTTAATTATTGTACATTAATTTAATTGTAATTTCAAATTTATGATACAAAGAGAATGACATTTTATTTACCTGCTTGTCAGTGAAAAAACTATTATGAGATTCGTTATATTTGTGCATTTGCTACGCCATATATTTTAAATTTCACAATTCATTACCCAATTTAAAGATATAGGAAATTAATATTTATGTAAAATTATATTAGTAGAAATTGACTAATTCTATTATGTCTCAAAATGATTCGAAAATATGAAATTAACATTAAATAAATAATTTCACATAAACTACAAATTAATGCAATTTTTCTTCAATTATGTAGCATCAGGATTAAGGAAATAGTAAACCTATTATTTTTATTAAGATCACTATGAAAAATATCATTTTTGAAAATAACAGTTTTAAATTTCATATTCATAAGAAAATAAAAATTAATCTATTAATTTCAAAAACTGATTTGATTCGTATATTGTAACTTAATTAAATAAGCATCCTTTTCACCACGCTGCAACTATTGATTCAATGAACAAGAGAAATTGATTAATTAAATGTTGGGAGTTGTGGGATTCATTTACTTCTTCTAACAACAGTAATGGATTCAAGAGAAAGTAACAAATGTTACCGAGGACAAAAGATGACATTGGGATTACAGATGGAAGCTCTGTGTGATTAGGTGCGAATGGATTGAGGAAACTACCATGTAGGGATAAGATTATCTCAAATACAGTCTTTCTAAATCAGTCAGTATTTATCCAGATACTGATTTCAGAACTGCAGATAAGAATAATTTACATGCTAGAGATAAATTACAGTAGATATAGTAGCAATGTTTTTAATAAAAAAATAATTTGTTGTATTTTCATTCAAGTCAAATTTAAATGTAGAATATATATTTTTCCTTGTAGTTTCATATTTATTTTACCAGCGGGTGACCGAGCTCCGCTCGGAGAAAACAGGTATCTAAGATAACTCGAAGATTTAAATTTTCAATTGTGATTTATCAAAACAATACATGCCATAAGAAAATTTGTGAAACCATTGGTGAAAAGATAACCGGTTAAACCTCGGCTTTTCATCGTCCACCAGCGATGTCATGCCTTGATGTTCCATTGGAAATCTCCATCTGCACTGGTCTCTTCCATGTTTGCTGACCATGCACGGAGCGCTTGGGTTCATATCACCACACAGGTTATGGATCATCCATTTCGAGATCAGTTCCGGATCATCTTCTGGAAACTTTATTAGTTCGCCATATTGGCTATAGATGGCAGCACGTTACCGCTTGAAACCTATCAGCCATTATGGTGAACTAATAAAGTTTGAAAATATCCTATCTGTAACTCCGAACTGCTCGACCGTAGCGCTTCAAAACCGGCGCCAATCGATTCCTCGTGGCCAAAACCCCCAGACCGCCAAGTTTACCGGAGTTTATTAATTCTGGGGCGATTTTCGACTTGGCAACCATTTCTCGTATTATAGTATAAGATTACAGAAATAATAATCATATGAATCAATAATTCAACTTTTCAAAGTCAGTTTTTCTAATAAATAAACATATATATATCCACTAAATGCTCTGAATACATTTTTATTATTTATTTGTTTTGGAAGGTAAGATAAAATATTGTCATGATCTTCGTCTTATTATGAGAATATTTTCGTTTCTCCTCTATTCACATCGATAATATCGAAGTTCTTATCCATCTCGTTCCAAATATTTTGTTTGGAAAGATATAAAAGATAAAATGCCTTTTTTAGGACTGTTTCGACGAACTGGAATTAGATAGAAGATAAAATGTTTTATTTAGGATTGTTGACTGAACTGAAATTATATTTCAGATAAATTACTTATTCTAGAACTGTTGATCAAACACACTGATTCAAGCCAGTGATAACTGTTGTATTCTAAATTGTCACCAGATATCTGGAAGATTTATGAATCAACTTAAATAATAATCTAATACTATTTATTTTTAGTGTTATTTTTACAAATTTATTGTATTTGAAAGTATTACGATTATTATGATTTTTAAAACTTATTAACTTGTCCTTGCAAAAAATTTTGTTGTTCAATTTGAACTGATTTCACATTGACACACACTCACAAATTCTACTCAAAGCCGTCAATTAATAATAATATTATAAAGCATCGGCCTTCAAAATTCTGAGAGAAATACTTTTTCATTTGAAATTCTTTCGTATGAAAGTTGAAAATATCTTTTGAAATTGCATACTTCTTCGTTTACGAAAATATAGTTTCAGGATAGTTTTACGTAATACAGAGTTTCAGGATTTTAATATGCACTATTGAGATTTACAAAGTTTCCTACACATTAAATGATTATATTAAAGTTTAAAATTTTGCCTCAACATATTTTATTCCAGTGCTCATGTTTCTATTCTATTTATTTGTTTTTTTATTTCTATTCTATTTATTTGACTTTTGATTTTAAGAAACTTAGTATATTTCTGAAAGTTGTTTATTGCAAATCCAACACAATAAATTAAAAATAGGCAGCATTAATTAATTTAGAAAACTAAATTTTGGGACTAAAGGAAAAGGACAAATAAGAGCCCATTATAAGTATAAGTATTTGCAAGATTTGAGATATTAATTAATCAAGTAAACCGATTTCAAATACGCTATGTTTATTTCAAATTTCATTTTCTTAAAAGTTAATTGAATTCAGGAAAAAAATTGTTGCTAAGAATTTATCAGTAAATTCATACAATCTGATACAAAATAGTCCCTTTTTTAATCATAACGTTTGTGAAACATTATGTCAGGGAAAAGCTTTCAGTAAAAGTATAATTATTCTCGAATCACTTAGTATATTTGACTTCATTTCAAGAAATTTATTCATCAGATTACTTATTGATTACTCTTATTTATTCTTTAATTATTACTTTGAGTATTTTTGGTGATTTACTGTACAATAATTTTGCTTATTATTCAGTAAAGGTTTTGCCAATAACATGTTTTCATATCAATATGATTTTACGAATCTTTCAGAAGGAAAAAATATCATATCCATAATCGTAAATAAAGATGACTTAATGATATAAATCATCGTTAAATACTTCATTACTTATTCATAAAGAAAAAATATTTAATTGATCTCGAGATGTTATTTATTTATCGTTATCAGATTCAACTTCAAATTATTGTATATTTAAATGAATGATAATTTTTGAATTCGTGTCAACTCTCTTATTTCATTTATAGCAATTTTTTAGTTTTATTAGTTTTTCTGTTTCTTCTGTTTAGTTGTTTTCTCTGTTTTTTTTTTCTCTGCTTTATTAATGTTTTCTCTGTTTATTTGTTTTCACTGTTATATAAACATTTCCTATGCTGTATTAGTATTGTACCTGCTTCAATAGTTTCCACGGTTTTATTATAATTTTTTTCTATATTTAATTAGTTTTTTTTTCTTCTTTTTATTTGATTTCTCTGTTTTATTAATAAGAATCACGTGTTTTTTTTCATTTTTTGCTATTTAATATGGAATGTAATATCTTACTGAGAATTGCTTCGGTGGGAACAAAATAATGACCCAACAATATACTCATGTTCCATTATAAAAGGAATCAAAATCAAAACTCACAGTTTTTTTTTATTAGTGTTAATTCAAAAATAAGTCTGGAAATCATTTTTGGCAGTGGCAAAACTTAATGCGACGCATTTATAATAATCCATTTTTCATTTTAAAGGACATGAGATAAATGATATTAAAATAGTTCAACAAATTCGGCTTATCTGATAGTTACAATTTTAATTTTCTTGTAATCAGAACAAGAGGCAATAAATAAATGTTTCGTATAATCTTAAGTAGCAATTTAAGTAATTCATTCTTTTAATTAATTCATTTATTGTGTCACTTTATAGAAATAAATATGATTTGAAAACTTAAATAAATCTCAATTAAAAGATATTCCAATGCATTCAGTTGATGAATGACTTTTTAATTAATATAAGACTCGCTTATCAATTAATTCAAACAGATCCATTGATTTGTTTATCTCTAGAATACCGTTCTCCTTTTAATGAACATCGTTTTATTTATAGTTTAGGAAGGGAAGTTTTAATATAATACTAGAAATGAAGTAAAGGAAGGGTTTTGACACATGTTATGGTATTTTAGCTTTGAAATACATTTTTTTAAATACAAAAATTAATATTTCATTGTAAACACTCAATGTCTGACACCATATATGACAATCTTGAATGAAACTGCTATTATTAAGTAATATACATTCTTTATTAAAATGTGTGTTTTATTGGAAGAAGGAACAATATGTTCCTACAAATGAACATTATTTCAAGTAAGTAATGCAGAGATCTGAGGTGAACCCTACTAATTTGCAAATTTGTTCCCTTGTTCATTCATAGAGTGTTTGATTTGTTAAGTTAACAAAATATTTTAATCATATTTATTACACTCATTTATCTAGCCATTTCTTCATGGAGAAATCAAAAATTTAGAAGAAATGTAGAAGTATTTATTGATAATGAATTTTTTGACAACAAATTAATTTTTTTGCGTTTCCTATTAATCTGCTGATCAAGAAACACATCGGTCTCGGACAATTCTAATATGTTTTGTCTTCGTAACAATAGAACAGAATAAAGTTACACATATGTATCATATATTTTGTTATATTTCCACAATGTTTTTGATCTTCGGAACTTTGGAAAATATCATGAAGATGTCTTAAAAATACAATCGGTTATATATATATGTGTGTGTGTGTGTGTGTGTGTGAGTGTGTTCCCCATTATATATATCAAGTAGAAGCGAAATAGCAACTTTACGCGTTTTATGATGAATTGCTATTACGTGTAACTCTAGGTTTTGTAATTTGAATCAAAATCAGGATTGTTAAGTTTTTCTATTCATTCCAAATTTGATATATCTGACAAAGTGGTGAAATGTGCAAAACTTGAAACAAAATATAGACAAAAAAAGAAAAATTGGATGTAGATGGAAATAATTTTGCAGTTCACATACCAATGTGAGTTACTTTTTCTTGGAATTAAGTAGTCTTAAGTTGATTTTAATTTTACTTATTCTATTGTTTCTTTCTGAAATTACTTTGTATTTCTCTGCAAGGGAGGTAGGAATCTGGGGAAAACGCTACAAATGCAAATAAGGGATATAATATTTTAAAATGCTGTTTAGAAATGCATTCCTTTTCTTACATGTTTTCAAGCTCAAAGTCGCACATTGAATATCTAATACTATAATACGAGGAATGGTTGCCAAGTCGAAAATTGCCCCAGAATTAATAAACTCCGGTAAACTTGGGGGTCTGGGGTTTTTGGCCACGAGGAATCAATTGGTGCCGGTTTTGAAGCGCTACGGTCTAGCAGTTCGGAGTTACATATAGGATATTTTCAAACTTTATTAGTTCGCCATAATGGCTACTTAAATTTTCAAGCGGTAACGTGCTGCCATCTATAGCCAATATGGCGAACTAATAAAGTTTTATGTTTATGCTGTTTTAGGTTTATAATATGTTTCCTATGTATGTATATATGTTTGGTTTTTCTAAATAAATTTGTCAAAAATATTGAACTTCAACGCACTTCAATCGTTACCTTTACTTTACCTTTGTATAGAATAGTTCCCTTTCCAAACTCTAACATTTTTTAGAATAGTTTACAATGGTGCATTTTAACCGGTTATCTTTTCACCAATGGTTTCACAAATTTTCTTATGACATGTATTGTTTTTATAAATCACAATTGAAAATTTAAATCTTCGAGTTAGCTTCGATACCTGTTTTCTCCGAGCGGAGCACGGTCACCCACTGGTAGTTTTAAAAAGGAAAACTGTTTGAATTTTCTCTTATCAAGCAATAATAATACACGATTATTATTTTAGAATTTTAATTACTGCAAATTGTTCTAACAAAACATTCAAGAAAAAATTATTATTATCATTATTAGTATTAATAATAATTATAACCAGTTTGTTTAAGCTGTATATTTTATTTCAATACCATATTTTCTTGAATGGCGGAATATAGTCTTTTGGAATACTTTCCGATATTTATAAATGTAATTGCATATTATATTTTATTAATATTTATAAATGCATTAATATTTACAATAATATATTGCATTAATAATTATTTATAAATGTAATCAAACAAGTGATTGCTTTTTCTATTTCTCAATAGTGCCATAAATCCTGAAAAAATAATTTGGTTTGGAAATTTTTATCCCTTAATAGTAAGTAAGCTGATGTTTTAAAAACCTATATCTTTTTTTTTTAATTCACCGTGATAAGTAAACCATTATTACGAAAATTTAATAATAAAGTATGAAGTATTTAAATGTGACATAAATGATAAATGATAATTTATTTTTGTTTCTAGTTTGAAAACTGTATTTTTGGCCCGGAATTTATGTATTTTCAAAATTTATGAATCATATGAGGGATTACAGCAATTGAATTTAGATTAATGAGAGAAGAAACAAGCTTAGTCATACTACACTGTGAGGATGGTATATCTGCATTATATATTGTTTTTTCTTTATTCAAAACTTTAAAATAACAATTTGCTCTTCTCCTACTTTAGCAGCCATTATTTCAACATGCTTACAACAACATGCAACATTCTATATTATAGATTTTCACTTGCGTCACATATTTAAAATGCTTTATTTGTACTTTGAGACATTTTAATGGAATGTGATTGACTTTTGTAATTTTGCAATTTAACGTGCATTATAATAAGCAAATATAAATATGGTCAATGTATTTAGTTATTAATTTGGTATAAGTGCACATTGTATTATTTTTAAAACTTTGTATGAAATATACCTTTAATATAGTTCAAACATGAAATTTTTGGAAATAAACTTTTGATTCAATACTTGTATGAGTTAAATTATTCAAATTTGACATTTTTATTTATTTCAATTTCAAGAAACTCATGTACCGATATATTTTTAAATATTAAACTAATTTCACTAGATTTTAGGATTTATTTATAAGTCTGTAGTTAATTCCTTATTTCAATTATCCGTCAGTAACTAATTTTAGTACTAGATATGGTAAATTTAAATAATACTCAGAAAGTAAATATTAGTTTTAATTACTGTTAAAATTACTACTTTTATAGATATAAATATTTTCAATTCACTCAATATCTCTTATTATGTATAGTAATAAATAAAACAATTCATGACCAAGAACATCTTTTATAAGAAAAAGTATGCTTCATTTAACATAACTAATTGAAGGGTTTCCTTCAATAAGTAAGTGGAGGACTTAGACATTTCCATACTTATTTACTTTATTGACATACACTTTCTTCGTCTTACCATTGAGCAAATATCTATTATCAAAAACAAATATTGGATTATCAAAACCAGAAAGAAAAATTAAAATTGGACACAAAAATTTCGTTTGGTTACTCAATATATATTCAATGCTTTCTATAGCACTGTATCCCAAAGATGAAGTATTAAAGATTTATCAAAAATTAGATTTGATGAAACTCATTGTTTTGCTGAAAAAGCAATAATGGGTACAATAACAAATAATAGATTTTTTTCGGAGGCAAAAGGGGTAGGATTTGTCGGGTTAAGAAAGTAGGGTTAGATGAAAATTCATTTTTCTCCCAAGATTACCACAAATGCGGTGTTTTTTTTCCATTTAAGCAAGTATTTACTTGAATGCGGAACAGGGAACAGTCAAAGTTTATTTTGTCATAAATAACTCAATTATTCAATTTATTTTTCATCGTATTTAAAAGATTTTGATCAGCATCAGTATTAACTTTGATCAGTATTTTTTTATTACTTTTAATGATTGAGTTGGAACTTGTAAGAATGTGTTCGAAGTTTTCAGTTCCAGAATTCAAATGTTGTGGGTACTTACAGAACTCTCAAAATGAAAGTGCGTATCATCGGTCTAGAGAATATTCAAAGGTCATCCCGAATGAATTTCTAACTGATCAAGAAATTAAAGCAAAAATCGTTGCCGAATTTAAAAATGGGGAATCGAATTCTGTACAAGTTGAAGCATGCGTGTAAAGTACCGGAGCGTTTTCCCTGTAATATTCTGAACTGTTCCATAAGTATATCCATTTTTTCTGGCACGATGCAAACGGCAGGCACCTATAGGCTTACTGCATGAACGCATAGGCTAATACCTCATCTGAATGGGATGAGGTATTATACTATACTTTGTAGGATTTGGCCTTTCTTACATAGAGCATAGTCTACTTTATTGCTTCTGCAATTCTTTCTCTACCCGCATGAACACTTAACTCCCTTGTTTTGAAATATTATATTACCACTAATCAAATAAATTTTAAAAATTAGTGGGATGTTTCGTATCCTCTTCAAATTTTTATATTTTTGTATAACAATTACTGCGGAATATCATTTTGATAAAGTAATTTAATCTTCTCTAACTGGTAAACATAACGGCATTTCTTAGGCAATAACCAATGCATTCCTCTCAACCGTTTCAAGCTTTCATTAGAAATTATGGGTGTCCTAAACTGCATTTGATCTTTTGTATTTCCTTCTACTTTCTTGTCTATCCTTTATTTAATAATTAGTTATCAAAGAGGTTTTCGATCAAGCCCAATTTTTGAACGGCACATTATAAAGAAATTTGTTTGTAGAAAAATTTCATAAGATTATTAATTTAATAAGTGGATTCATTGAAAAAAATATTTAACCTTTTATTTTCTGGAACTCACTGTCTTTTTTTTTATTTCTATCTATTACCATTGAAAGCACTGATGGCGTGTGCATTTGTAGCAATTGTAATTAAAGGAGTAACAAAAAATGTTTTTAAACGTTTTAATTGACATCCATAGTTTAATGCATAATTTTGTGTAATTTATTGAATGGGAGTTATTGTAATAGAGGGATTCATGTTTAAAAAGGAAGTAAAATCAAAATTAAAAGCTAGTCTTAAATATATAATTCAATAAAAAATGGTGTCATGAGGCAAAATGTTGATTTTTTTTTCATTTCCTCAAGAAAATTTTTCCAATTCATTATAGCCTACCCAAAAATTTATATTTTTTTGAAGAATTATTTCATCTGTACACAACCTTAAAAATTTAGGTTTATTCAAGGGAAACCTCTGTATTATTAAACAATTTGTCTTCGTTTAAAATATTTTTAAGGATAAATAGTATTTAAAATTATTTTCCCTCATTCTGTTTTATAATTTAAAAAATAATTATAGTATTTTATTTGTGTATTCTCAGCTATTATCAATGTATTAGTTTACGACAATAAAATTCTAAAATAAATATTCAGTTCTAAACTGCGCATTGCATTTCGTCAGCCTGAAACACCAGAAAAATATACTTTTTTGCCAAATGGCATTACATTTTATAAATTACAAGGAAAATGGACGTGTGGGTGTCTATTAACATAATCGAAGTTGAAATTTAGGATTCTGCAATTCTGATGGTGCAATTTAAAATGAGTTGTTTTCATGAAATGTACATTTTTGACACATTATTCAATAATTTGTAAATTGAAAGGAGTATTTGTTCTCTATTACTACTATAATATTTTAAAATAATCTGTGCATGTAATGTATTTAAAAAGAAAACATCCATGAAATGAAAACCCCATATTTGTCTTTGTCAGAAATATATCTTTCTTCCTATCCATTATCTTATCTTCTTATCCATTAAATATATCTTACTTCTTATCCAAACGATTTGAATTTTCATTTAGAGACTGGGTAATTTATCCTGTCTCGAGAAATACATTTTCTTAATAATAAATATAAGAGCATATTGCATGTAATGTATATTTAAGAAATTAAATAAATGTTCTAAGATTTCAATTCTTAATGATAAAAGATGTATCAGAAATAGGGAATATAATTAGAAATAGAGTAAGTTGGTATACATTTCTAGTTTGTTTTTGTTTCTGATAGAATATTTAGCTCTTCTAAAGGCTAGATCAGAAATTAAATGTTTTCAATAAATAAACTAAATATGAACTTAAAATATTACTTTCATTAAATGCTAAAAATTTATTATTATTGATTTAAGCCAAAAAGCATTTTAGTCAAAACCGGAAAAAAATTAAAATATATTAACTGCAAAGAAATTGACATATAAAGCACAATGATAAATAAAAAACTTTTTTACAAAGTGAATAAACTTATTCTAAGCCAAGAAATAAGTATTCTTGCAGTCAATAAAATGATAAATTAGAGCTTTTTAACCAAATGATAAATAAAGAGACCCCTATTTCAAGTATTTATTTTACAGATAATAAGTTGAGAACTGCAACAGAAGTGCAAGCAGTCCTTCTTACAAGTAATATCTATTATAATAAATCATTTAATTAGACTATATTGAAACTTCTAGGATAATATTTTATAATAGCTCATTTGGTATTTTTGATTACAGAGCGTTTATTCTGTAAACCTCAGTTCGTATAGAAAATACTAATAACATATTGACCAAAAGTAAATCATTTATTTAATTAACCAAGTCATTAATTACTTTATGTATATTTAGGCAAGGTAACGTCATAACAAAATTAAAAAAAATCATGTAATGTAACAAATGCCTTACAGGGGAAAAAAAAACAAATAGATTATCAACTATTTCCCAAATTAATATAAAATCGAATATTTTAGTTTAGTTGCATTAATTTTCCGTTGTAAAGGAACACTAGGACTATTTTTGGACGGACCTCGCTGTTTTGAACAGTGGCCAGATGACGAGGATGATATCTGATCTGGCACACCCCTCTCCATGTCATATAACAACAGTGGGTAGACATTTGGCCTGACAGATTTAACGTGCAAGAGACCCTCACTCGCACGACGGCTCTTGGATGGAAAAGTCTTGAACCTGGAAATCTCCATTTCCGAAGCCGATATCTTACCACCTAGGCCACCTCGGCGCCACAAAATTGACTAGTAAACACTTTCAGAATAAGTTTTTTTTTCAAGCAAGAGATGAAAAAGTACATTTACATACTTCATATAAAAATACTACCATTTAAATAGTAAATATAAAAGACAAAAGAAATCTATTTCTTTATTTTAGTTATATAAGCTTTATATGTAGGTATTTAACATATATTTTTTCGATTTATAAATTTATACAAACTATCTACTTATTTTTTAGCACAATGCTCAATACAGAATTTGTACCTAATATATCTAAACATTGTACATAATAGAGCATCATTAACTTACAGCAGTAATTTACAACTGAATAAAAAGATAGTCTTTCAAATTGTCTCTCTGAAGCAACAATAATAAATAGAATAAACAAGAATAACAAATCTTTCAAGTAGTTTTAAACTGCTGATTGTTCACATTGTTTTTTAGTAATATATCATGTTAAATTTTGTTTAAAATTAATTAAACTCAGAATTAGACTAACTAATTTTGTTATTTTTAACATTTCATTTTATCAGAAATTTCCATATTAATATTATTTAGTTTTGAAACAAAATTAGTGAATTGTTTCATTTATAAAATAAGTCACCCAAAATAAAAAAATAAGTTATTCCTTATGAACTACAACAAACATAGATTCCTTAAAATTCTTACGTTGAAAAGGGCATATTTCGACGACATTGGTAAAAAAAAATATTTTTTTACAAAAATATTTTAATTTAAACATTTTTCTCTCCTAAACCGTTTTTCTTTTCCTTATTAATTTTGAACCATGGTCAGATGACAAAGATGAAATCTAACATGTTGCCTGCCTCTCTTCACCGCACTACATCACACCAGCGGAAGGACATCAAGCACCGGCCGATATCACACCAATCTTGATTACGCGACGATTCTTTGGTGGAATCCTTTCTCGAACCACCGGGCCTCCTAAATTTCTCTAGTCCCGAAACAACATTTCGATGAGCTCCAAACTCTGTCATTCGGGCGATATATTGTCCATAAAGGTGGCAATGATATAAAAAAGTGTTAAATCAATTATCTATAGAAGTTGGTAGTCACACTAATTAAGCACTAAATATTTCTGACTATGAACGTTTTTGTAGTTCAAAAAGGCATTCATTGCCACCTGCAAAAGCTCGCTGACAAAAAATCAAAGCTCAGCAAAAGGAAAAAATGAGCAATGCATGAAGAAAAAGGAGGTTTACTTACAAATATGGGGTTTTGACTGTTTTATGAAGAAATACTTTTTTGTATTGAATGTAAACTCATTTTTCTCAAAATAAGTTTTTCGATAGAATTTATAAACCATTACTATGATATCTCCAGTATTAATTAATATTTTTTAATGAAATTTTCAGCTTATGTTCTTTGTACCATTGTCTATGAAATGAACTAAAAGTTTCGATATACAGTAATTTTTTTTAAATTTTAGCCTTTTTTGTTAGAAAATATCTGCAAATTTAAGAATAGCGTCCCCATTACAGCATAAAAACCTTCATAACATTTTTTTCTTTTAAGTAATCTCCTATATTTTTGCTCATTATGAAAATAACTATGTTGTGTATGATGAGTGTAAAGAAATTTTGATTGGCGTATAAGAATTTCAAGTAGAGTATTAACCGTTTTGGTACATGCAAATTACATGTAATGTAAACGTTCAGGTAAATTTTACTGAATTTTGTCAATTTAAAAAATGGGACAGCCATGCAAATATTTTGTAGATATTAAATCTTTTTATACTCTATTTAACTAGAAAACACAATTTAAAGCCTAAAAATTAGCCTTTTAAAAAATTGTCTGAAACGTAGACAGTCACCTCAAAAAATAAAATCCTTCAAGAACAATGGAATTAAAAAATATAAATATGTACGCAATAATCGAAATTGTTTAAAACTCAAACATAATGTTATTATTTTTAAAAAGTAAAAAAAAATTGAAATTTTTTATATATGTCCTATTTTAAGTACATTATGCTTGTTTCTATTTAATACAAAATGGATTGGGCTTCAATGCGATAGTCAGGATTATTATACATAAATATATTCTCTATGTATCTTGTGTTTGTCATTATGTATAAGGAAAATCGTTTGATATGGAATATTATAAAGATTATGAATAAGAAATGAAATAAAAATAAAGATGGAAAATCAATAGATCATATCTTTCTTACAAGCATTCAAGCGCCCTAGGTTAAGGTATCCGACTACATTAAAAACACTGGCCATCGGCCACATAGACATTTTTTACTACCATTTCTTGTTGTTTAAAATTTTCTTTTTCCAAAACAGTTTATGCTTTCTAGGAAAAAGGAAGGCCTGACTTATCATCCAGGTTAATTTAAAATAAAGCATATTTTTCAGCTAAAATTTGTCTTTAAATTCAATTTTCTTAAAACTAGGGGCATTTACATGAAGATTTCGGAGTCTGTTATAAATAGTAATGGGAAGTGAAATGAACAAAAGTTTTATTGTTGGCGAAATACTTTTTCATTTAGAGGTGATTTGAGAAAAATTGAGAATTGATGGAAAAAATTGCATATATACGTTTATTTTTACCCATAACTTCTTTGCATCTCAAAATGTTTCTTAGATTTTGGCTCATTTCAATTCACCATTATATTCTGTAACTTGTGTAGAAAGAAAAATATGATTGTTGCATTACCATTTAGTGTAAAGTGTTAATCATTTTGGTTAAATTTCATTAAAATTTACTACACATTTTCCTGCTTCTCAAAAGATATATTTTCAAATAATATTTTTGTATTTATATTATTTGGTACCAAAATTGACAATACGTCTAAAACTATAGTTTTAAATAGTTTTTTTAATCCAATTTTCCTTCCTAGTCGGATACCTTAAAAGGCATATGCCTTTTATACAATCTAAAGAAGTATTAAATTAATCAAAGGTATCAGTTTTCCATCCTATAATATTCTAGAGTAAATATTGAATGTTGCGAAAGTAGCAACGAAAGAAGAAAAACATTGCTGTGGGACGGATAATGGTATATTCTTTCGAATGAATTTCTTAGCAATGAATGAATGGATCTCTTTGGTTAAAGGATTATTTGAAAATGGTGAAATTTACAAAAATGTCCTCAAAAATCTTCAGCTTGAAAGAGAAAGAGAGTAACATATAAAAATTTAAGTATTATTTTGCTACTCTTACATATCTCACATACAACCGCAATTTTTGAACATATATTTTAATTAAAAAGACTTCTTCCACGCATAAAGAAAGAGTTCTCACTCTGTTTTTTTGCTAATAAAATTTAAAAAATTTATTTGGAAGCATAGGGGAATTTTGCTATCAATTGATATTAATTATTAGTATGCATCGATTACTGAATATCAGAATTATACTAAGCAGATTTGATATAACATCTAATAAGAATAGATTAAACATCATATCCAGATGAAATTCATCCCTTTGCAGTTTCAATAAATGAATGCGATCATATTTATTTGAACTTAAAACAGAGTATTGAACTACTTTAACCCTCATAATGAAAATTAAATTATTCAAGCGAAACTAGTTTTACCTCAGAATTGCTTACTCAGTTTGTAATTAATATACAAGATACTAAAAGTCCTTATTCATATCTTGAATTGAAAGTTTAATCGTTTCATTAAGATTTTCCTTTCACAATATACTTATCCAATGTATCAAAATATCGCAATTATGATATTTAAATTTCAAAAGCATGCGAAGCAGACTTTTGTTGTAAAGGTCAATGCTTTTCTAGGATAATAATGGCTGGAATATTGAACATATGCCGCATTCTCAGAGGAAGTCGAAATTATATAGAGTGTAATTTCCTTCCCGTTTTTGTGCTTTGCAAAGTTTTATATATAAATAACAGAAGTGAAAATTTCAAAGCTCGTAAATGTTTATAGTTAAGACTGGTTTAACAAATACATTTTGCGAGTATAACAATGCATTTATTTAAATATTAAAGCAGTCCTTCAAGTATGTAACTTAGCTGGAAAATCGATTATGAGTTTTAATAGAATAGTAATAATTCTAATTAGATGTTGGAAAATTCTATAGCCAATATTTGTATTCAAGCTAATCAATAATTTCCAAAACATTACTTCATATAAATGAAGAACTTTAGTAATTTTTGAAACACACTGAAATTAATGATTAAATTATATTGGCAGTTATCATTAACTAATGAAACAGCTTAGTTGTAAAATGAAAACACTGCTTTCAGTTATTATGATTGATAATTCTAAAAGTATAAAAATAGGAACATTTTCTCGAGTGTGCTATTTTTAAAATTTTATAAAAGGTGAATTATTTTCTAGTTAATTATTTTAACATTTACTTAATATTACTTTTTAAAGATCATTCATTTTTATTCATATGGCATTTTATACAATACATTATATTTCCATTTGTATCCACATTATATTCTATTTCCTTTCTGAAACTCAAACGAGTGTTAATAAAAATATATTTGGTAGCTGAAAACTTTATTGAAAATTGATTTTCATTATCGCTGTTAAAAACATTGTTATTCAGATTATTTCGTAGTGTAAAAAGAAATAAATATTAGGTTCAAAACTTATTTAGTCACAAATTCAAGCCTGTCAGTAGATATTGTATTCACAAATTTTAAAATAAATGATAAAAAGATGTTAAAGAAATATTTTAAATAATGAAAAGAAAGATTTTGTGGTAATAATTTATTATTATTATTATAGATAAATTGCTCAAAATTATTCTAGAAATTTGGATAAATATAAAACTATATCACTAATTTAAACTAGAGCTACGTTTGACGAAACATTTTATTTTGGTTTGTTACAAAACTTCATTCGGATTCTTGAATCAAAATTTTACCAATTGTTTTACAATAAAATAATAATTGTATTTTTCAAAATAAATAAATAGTAAAATTCTTCAAATGATAATTTTTGAAACATAAATAATTTGAAAAATATTTGAAATACAAATAATTCGAATAATATTTAAAATATAAATAATTTGAATAATTTTTGAAATGTAAATAATTACATTCTTCAAATCGTTACATATTTAGAATAATAAAAAAAGTCTTTTAGGGATTTGAAAT